>JAOTQJ010205430.1:0-19433 GCA_025642045.1 Solanum sejunctum
TTTCATTATTGAAAATTGAAAAATAAAATAACATAGAAAAATATCACCTCATATAGGGGTTGCCTCCGTGTAGCACTTGATTTAACGTTACGGCATGACACTGCACAAACTTACTCATATTTGTCCAATTCAATGGTTTCTTCAACTTTGGTCATGTCTTACCCGTAGTGTTTCATACGTTGACCATTTACTGAAAACGTTTAGATGGAGGTCTCGTCCTTTAATTTCACCATTTCATGTGGTGTTAAGGATACCACCATGTAGCGTCCACTCCATTTTGATCGAAGCTTACCTGGGAACAATTTCAAACAAGAGAAGTACCTGTTGGCCCGGGTCAAAAGAGTGTTTGATTATATGTCGATCATGCCACCGCTTGGTCTTTACCTTGTAGAGTTCGGCATTCTCATACAATTTAAGACGAAATTCTTCTAACTCCTATAATTGTTCCAACCTCATTCTTCCTCCAATCTTGGGATTAATATTTAGACTTTTGATTGCCCAATAATCTTGGTGTTCGAGCTCTACCAAAAGATGACAAGCTTTCCCATACATTGATACAAGGATGTGCCAATTGGTATTTTGCAAGTTGTCTGGTATGCCCATAAAGCTTCGTCAAGTTTAAAAGCATAATCCTTGTGAGTAGCATTCACCGTTTTCTGTAAAATTTGCTTCACCTTACAATTTGACACCTCGACTTGGCCACTTGTCTGTGGATGTTAAGCTGTGGCGACCTTGTGCCTAACACCATACTTAGCTAGAAGGTTCTTCACAGCTTGGTTGATAAAGTGTTTTCCACCATCAATAATGATGGCTCTTGGCATACCCAAACATGTGAAGATGTGTTTCTTCAAGAACTTACTTACTACCTTGGAGTCATTGGTAGGTAAAATTGTTGCTTCCACCCATTTGGACATATAATTGACCACGCCCAAGATGTAAGTATTACCAAAAGAGGATGAGAATGGACCCAGGAAGTTTATCCCCCAAATATCAAAAGTTTCTACCTCTAAAATTTTATTCAATGGTATTTCATGTATCCTAGAGATAGTACCTATTTTTTGGCAAGAATCACAAGATTTCACAAAATGTATAGCATCTTTGAATAGAGTAGGTCAAAAGAAACCTGACTAGGGTACCTTGTGAGTTGTATGCTCACCTCCGTGATGACCCCCATAGGGAGAAGCATGACACCTTGATAGAATTTGTTGCTCTCTGCTTCAGACACACACCATCTCACCATACCATTAACCCCTTACTTGAAAAGATAGAGCTCATCCCATATGTAAGCCTTTGCGTCATAGGCTAACCGCTTGCATTGTTGATAGTTGTTGATTGGGGGAAAAACTCCACTTACCAAGTAGTTGATAATGTTTGTGTACCATGGTAGTTCTTCCACTTCAAGTGCCAATAGCTACTCATCTGGAAATTCCTCCTTGATTTGCTGTTGCTCCCCAATGTGAGCACATTTTCCAGGCGAGAGAGATGGTCAACAATCTAGTTTTTCGCTC
This sequence comes from Solanum sejunctum, assembly GCA_025642045.1. Taxonomy (NCBI): domain Eukaryota; kingdom Viridiplantae; phylum Streptophyta; class Magnoliopsida; order Solanales; family Solanaceae; genus Solanum; species Solanum sejunctum. Next base: position 1,509 of record JAOTQJ010205430.1, read on the forward strand.
CTTTTTTATCCTTGCTCTCAATATTAAATTCTTAGAGCAGCAAGATCTTCCTAATGAGCATTGGTTTTGCGTCTTTCTTATTGAACAAGTACCAGATAGCAGCATAGTCATTGAAAACGATGACTTTGGTACCCTCCAAATAAGATCTAAATTTATCAAAATGCATATACTAATACGAGCATCTCTTTTTCTGTAACTGTGTAGTTACTTTGAGTAGAATTAAGAGTTTTTCTCGTACAGTATATGGAGTGGACACCTTAGCCTTTCATTGTCCCAAAATAGTACCTACTACAGTGTCATTTGCATCACACATAAGCTCAAATGTTAGACTCCAATCCAGTGCTTGCAAGATAAGTGCCTCAATCAACTTTTTTTTCAACTTCTCAAATACCTGCAAACATGAAGCATCAAAGTTGAAAGGTAACTCTTTTTCTAGGAGTGTACAAAGTGGCTTGGCAATCTTTGAGAAGTCTTTGATGAATCTATAGTACAATTCTATGTGTCTAAGAAAGCTTTGGACTCCTTTGACTGAAACAGGTGGTGGCAGCTTCTCCATTACTTCAATTTTAGCTCGGTCCACCTCTAAACCATGCTTAAACACCTTGTGCCCCAAAACTATCCCCTTCTTAATGAGAAAATAACATTGTTCCCAGTTAAGGACAAGGTTAGTATCTTCATATCTTGCAAAAACCTTGTTTAGATTTTTCAAATACTTTTCAAAAGATTCCCCAAAAATTGAGAAATCATCCATAAACACTTCCATATACTCCTCGACCATATCGTCAAAAATGGCCATCATACACCATTAAAAAATGTTTGGTGCATTGCATAACCCAAAGGGCATGCATTTAAAGGTATACATACCATGTGGATAGGTAAATGTGGTTTTCTTGTGGTCTTCTGGAGCAATGGTGATTTGATTATACCCCCAATATCCATCCAAAAAGCAATAATATTCTTACTCAGCAAGTCTATCAAGCATTTGGTCAATGAATGGCATCGGGTAACAATCTTTTTGGTTGGCATCGTTTAGCTTCCTATAATCCATGATAATCCTCTATCCCATCATCGTTCTAGTTGGGATCAACTCATTTTTATCATTGGTGATTACCATTATGCCCCTTTTTTTGGAACACATTGTACCGGGCTGACCCATTTGCTATCGGAGATGGGGAAAATGAGTCCTGAATCTAACCACTTTCTTACCTCCTTCTTCACAACTTCCTTTATAATTAGATTTAAATATCTTTGTGGTTGTGCCACAAGTTTATGACCTTCCTCTATGAAGATTCGGTGCATGCACAAAGTTGGGCTAATGACATGGATGTGCGACATTTGCCACCCCATAACTTTCTTCCTTTTCTTGAGTACACGACTGCATCTTCTACCTGAGCTGCAGTCAATGAAGTAGACAAAATTATAGGTGACATATCATTATCTCCAAGAAAAACATACCTGAGATGTGAAGGCAACGACTTTAATTTTGGTGGTTCTTTAATTGATGGTTCTGGTGGAGGACCTAATAGCCTCTTTAAAGGTACAACCCCCTTCTTGAACATACTTACGTTATTTTTCAACACAATCTCAATTTTTAGAGCCTCTGAATCATCCACTAGCCCTTGATTTAACAACACTCTTTCCAGTGGCTCTTTGACCTCCACGTGACTTACCGCGGTCGCTGTATCTATCACTGTTATGGCAGCCAAATCTTTACATGCAACTAGTAAATTCATAGCCTTATACACATAAAAGACTTCAACTTTATCATAGGCTGTCATAGTGATCCATCCTGCAGCTACATCAATTAATGCTCCTCCCGTCGCCAAGAATAAATGACCAAGTATGAAAGAAACTTCAAGATTGAATTTGAAATCAAGAATGACAAAGTCCACGGGGAACATGAGGGATTCCACTTGAACTAATACATCCTCAATAACACCTTCGGGCCTTGCCATTGATCTATCTGCCAATTGCAACATAATTGTAGTGGGCTTTGGTTTCCCAAGGCCTAACTTTGAAAACAATGAACTTGGCATAAGATTTATGGTTTCCCAAAGATCACACAATCCTTTGGCATTCAAATAGCTCCCAATTATTACTTGCACCATGAAGCTTCCAAGATCTTTTAGCTTTGTAGGCAATTGAGCTCTATTCAAGATTCTAGAGCTACAAGCTTTGGTGAGTGCCACCGTATCATATTCTGCAAACTTGTTCTTATTGGCCACAATGTCTTTCACATATTTGCATATTTTGGAACTCCTTGCAAAACATAAATAAGGAATAAGTTAATTTGTACCTGCTTTAGGAGCTTGTTGAATTTTTGAAAACATTCATCCTCCTTCTTTTTCACTTTTGCGGGAATAGAGGCAGTGGCTTAGGCAATGGAATTGCCTCATTAGTGGACGTGCTTGGAATCACGGGTTCCTCATTTTGAACACCACTTGGTTCAGTCACATTTTTCTTCTTAGGCACCAATTCGGCCTCCCACTTCTTATGCTTACGACATGACCTTTCTTGGGATTTGGATCTGTATCTCCCAGCAAACCTCCTTCGGGTCTTAAGTTCATTGAGCTTTCCAATTGCCCCAATTGCTTCTCCGAATGTTGAAAATTTGGTTTGCATTTGGATTTCTTCTTCTGAGAGATTTTGGTTTGCCAAAATTTGCCTTAGAACTCTACTATCTGACATGTTGTTCGAATTGACCTACTTCACCGGTTGGTGCATTTGTTGATTATAGTGTGGTTGGCTTCCTTGTGGACATTGTTGTTGAGATTGTCCTAGATTTTGTTGGTTACCACCCCAAGAGGAGTTAGGATGATTCCTCGAATTTGGATTGTAGGAATTCCTGAAGCCTTGATATCTGCCTCTATTTACATTTTCTACAAAATTTACTACCTCCAAATTTAAACCACAAAATTTAGCAGTTTGGTCTCCTCCTAAATAATCATCGCATCAATTATTTTGTTATTGCTATTGTACTACATTTACCTATGCAGATCGTTGACTCACTTCTTGATTTTTCTATTGTTAACCCATCGATAAGTTGTTGAATTAGGTCGTCATCATGTTTTGCATAGCAAAAATTTATGCTGCAAAGCAGTGATAGCATCAATTTCCAACATCCCCGCTTGATTATGAAATGCGGTGAACTTGATCCTCCATTACACTCGGTATTTCCTTGAGCTATACGATTGAGAAGTGTATACAACTCATGGGTATGTCTTTTTTAAAGCTTGTCCTCCTACAACAGAATCTAGAAGAATCTTTGCATTTGGTTCCAATCCTTCAATGAAGTTATGGACCAACACTTCATTAGATTGACAATGATAGGGACAATTAATAAGTAAAGTTTTAAACTTACCCCAGGCTTGATATAAGTTCTCCCCCGATTTTGCTTAAAACTTAAGATCTCACTTCTGAATTTGGCCATCATTCTGAATGGGAAGAACCAAAAAAGAAACTTTCTAGAAAGACCATCCCATGAAGTAATGGAGTTTGGTGGTTCAATTTACATCTACCTCCTTGCTTTCCCCAACAATGAGAATGAAAACTAGGTCATCCTCACATAATCTTGATTTATGCCTATAGGAATAAAAGTGTCAGCGATTTCTAAAAAATTTTGAAGATGTACCTATGATCTTCGTGTGGCCGTCTGGTAAACTACCTAGTGTAGCAGTTAAACCATATTTTGTTTGACCTCTCAATAACCACCAGGTTTCGGTTTTTTGAAACAACTAGTGAAATTGGTGGTTCTAAGAATGCTTGTATCTCTTACTGTCCTAGGTGCAAGTAATGCAGGTGGGTTTTGTTCCGTCATATCTTCTTCGATAGGATCAATTTCTTTCTTTGTTTTCATAATATTTTCCTGCTCAATGATTTCAATTGGTGGAGTTTGAAACAAGACACCTTCTCTTCTCTTAGATTGACTAAAGTATGTATCTTGCTCCTCCAATTTAGAAGTAAATTTTCTGCACAATCAACACAAATAAGATCAAATGTAGTGAACACTACCAAACAAAACAACTAAGAACATTACTCAATTTATACTTTAAATCCCTAGTGATGGCGCCAATAACTTGTTGCCTCCCAGCACACGCAAGTGCATATGGTCAAAATAAGTAATATAGTGGCCTTAATTTAAGGACCGGATTATCGTACCCAATGGATTTAATTTAAATTGTTAATATTCCAGGTTATAATGTTTGAAGCGCAATAAAGAAATAATTGATATAAATCTTGTTTTAAATAATTTAACCAGTAAATTAGACTAGCATTTTAGTAATAAAATAAGAATCGATTTATTTTGTATTTGATTATCAAATAATGTGAGATTCCGGGACTGTAACCTTAGCGACATCATATTAATCTTAATTTCCTACTTATGTTTGGGTAGTTATTGTTGATTCGCAGGGTTAAAATTACTAAATCAGGGTTGCACACCTCCATTTGCCTATTTCTATTGTTTGTCTAACTACATTGTTGAGTGGGGATAAATAATACAATAGAAATGCATTAATAATATCTTCCTATACATTAAATCGAGCTTGGTGTAAAGGTAGTTGTCACAAGTCTCTAATACACAAATCAATTTCATATTTTAATTGAACAAGCTTCTTATATTATTATGTTCTTAAGCATTCCAACATCTTTCGAATTCACAATGCTAAACATATTATTTCTATAGGTGATCAAGTTAAGAAATATAGATTTAAATTATACAAGAACAATTACAAATACCTATTCATAAGCACTAAAACTCAAAGATTAACACAATGTCTATGACTACAATTCCAAAAAATAGAAAGATTAGCCACTCATGCTAATCATATACACCAATATTACAAAGAACCATAAGAAAATGATAAAATAAAGATAAAAATTGATGAAGAGTGATCTTCTCCAATGCCTTGCCGTCTCACAAGCTTTGGCACAACTTAGAACGAAAGATGATTAGGGTTGTAGGTTTTTCACGACTTATATAGCCCAAAAAATCTGACTTTTTACGCATTTTTCCTTAAGTCCGCGATGCGCTTTGGTATTATATTAATAAAATTTGGCGTACAATGTTGATTGGACCAAAACGTTGCTCATTTCACACTAGTGCGCGATGCGCAATAATGTATTTTGAGTTACTTTTTCCACCTACTGCATTGACAATAGATTTCTCAGTGAATTATCACTGGTTTGCAATTTGCCTTAGTCGCGGGCCAAGTGTTTGAGATTTTGCTTTGTTGTTTTCTTGTGTGGGTTGTCTTATTTTTCTCCGAGTCTCATTTTGAAATCTTAAAATCTAAAAAAATTAATAAAAACACAGACTCAAAGCATAATTTATCCAGTGTTAACAAAATACACTAAATCCTATCAAAATACCTAAAACTCTATTTACCCTCGAACTTAACTTTATTTATGATACTTTTATTTATTTAGGCATATAAATATGCCTAAGATCAATGGTCCATTAAATGGAATGTTGATCTTCACATGGCCCGTTTACTGGAACATGGAGCGGTAGCATGGATTGAAGATTAAGAGTTGAAGTATGGCCACACGAACCAATAAATGGTCCGTCCAACGCTTCACGGGCCATGTAGTGGCTCATGCCTATGCCAAAGTTAATTTTTCTATTTTAAATCAAATTAGGTTTCCACCATCTATAAATGCTATTTTTATTTTGTTTTTAGCCAGTCTTGGATGGCTTGAGACAGAAAACTAAAGAGACCATTATTTTGCTTGTAATTCTATTGAATCTTGTGGATTTCAACTATCTTGTTCAAGATTGTGATCCGTGGATTCTCTAATTCTTCAATAGTAAGTTCTTCATTATGAATTCTATTTATTATTATGGGTTATCATTCGTGAACATTCTAAGCTGGACCCACAACTAAGGTTGTGGGAACTATGGAAAGCAAATAAGATAGACGAATATTGGGTAAATCTTGGGATTGATTAGCGTATATATCATAGTGATCTTCATTATAATTCTTCCTTAATGTGTCAATGTATTAGGGTAAGCCTTTATTCATTGCAGGTCCGGAAGGAATGTTTTGATTAGAAAAAGAGTTCTATGATGGAACTTCAGGGTTTTTAACCTAGTCTAAGCACTTGAGACTGAAAGGTAAGAGTATTCTGGGATTGACAACAAAGGTTAGTAAGTATACGTTCTGAGACCAAAAGGTGATAAAAGATATGCATCCAAGAAGGACCAAAAGGTAAATTAGGTATTATGTAATTTGTTAGATTTTGTATGTGCAATCATGAATGAGTTTACCAATAGATTCAGCTATTGCATTAGATGTCATGGGTAACACGATCTTAGTTTTGCATTAATTGTTTAAAATCCAGTTGCCCTTGCACTCGTTGGTTATTTATTTTAACAATTCAGTTTGAAAAACCAAACCCTCCCCCTATTTACTTAATGCATTTTAGTTTCGAAAATAGATATTACATCTCAAAATAGTGCTAATAGATTTATTGTCACGCATTCCTTGTGGGATCGACCTCAACTCTGATTGAGTACTATATTTGATAAATGATCGCTTTACTATTTCTTTGGAGTATAAATTTGGGTGTATCATGAAGGAATGTCATACAGTGATACTTATTTAAGAGATGGACATATCTAGGCTTATAATTTATGTGGAACAGACTGAAGGGGAGAAACTTAAGGAGAGGAGAGTCCATGATCCCAAGAGGGCTCGTTTCAATGGTGAGTTCTCTGGTTCTAGTAGTGCTGCTTTCGGTCACTTCCAACAAGGAAAAGATTTCAATACTTGATTGGATAATACAAGAGTACCTCCTCTTAAGGCATTAGTTGGGTGGACTAGGGTATCCTCCATGTCCTAAGTGTAGGAAGTATCACATGGGTGATTTTTCGAAGAGTCTGGGCGTCTGCTATGGATATGGTGACAAGGGTCATAAAGTTACTGATTGTCCTAGAGCTACTCAGGAGGACCAGGGTCAAGTGGCGTGTGGTGCTCCAGTCTAACCAAAAGATCCTCAAGGAGGTACCCCAAGGAATAAAAGGTTTTATATTCTTCATGCTCGTCGGGAGGTTGAGGAGACCCCAGATGTTACTGCTGGTACATTGAAAGCCCTTAAATTTGACGTCTATGTTTTTCTTGGCTTGGTGCGAATTTGTCTTTTGTGATTCCTCTGTTGGCTGTTATGTTTGGTTTGAGTCTTGAGATCTTGAGGGACTCCTTTTTTAGTTATTACCCCCGTGGGTGAATCTGTTGTTTCACATAGACTTATCATGGCTATCCTATTTCTGTGTTGCATAAAGTTTTTCCGTGTAACCTTGTGGAACTGGAGATATTTGACTTTGATGTGATTCTTAGGGTAGGTTGGTTGTCGAGGAGAATATAGGTGTTTTTCCCCAAGGAGGAGATGGTGTACTTCGATATCAAGACCGGCTATGTGTTCCAAGTATGGGTGATGGTAGAGAGAATTGATTGGTGACCCTAGTACCATCATGCCTTAGGTAGGTGTTGAGATGGAGAAGAACTTGTCTCATGAGGAAGTTTCGGTAGAAATTTTTGGATAGGCAAGTAAAGCAGCTTTGTAATAAGGATGTGGCTTCAGTTAAGGTACTTTGAGAAAATCAACATTTGGAGAGTGCTTCATGGTAGGCGGAGTTGGATATGATAAAGCGATATCCCTATCTATTCCAATCTACTCAAGCCTAAAGCGGTAGGTTCTTCCTTCGAGCTCAAGTAGTCCTAATCCTTTCAATTCTTGAGTCTCATGGCATGACATGCTTACATATTCATTAAAATGATTTTCATGAAGGTTTAAATGATTTGAATATGTTTTGATATGAGTTTTAATGACTTGATGATTTTCTAATGATGAATTATGCATCATACATTATGTTGGGAAGTTTCATATTCTGATTCAAGCCTTTCAAGCTTTGTTCTTCCACATTCGAGGACGGATGTTCCAATGGGGGAGATGATGTAATGACCTAGATTTTTGTATAGCTTTGGTGACTCTTAAGATTTGGTTTCAGAAAGTTTTGGGCCAAGTTCACACCTTATAGAACCCCCAAGCTGGATCTAAGTTCACTTTCAAGCCTTTGATTCAAGCTCATTTATATTGTTAAAATCCATCAGGGGTCCACTACATCAAGCCAAGTTCAAAGGAATTTCCATTGGTTAAGTTTGACATAAGTACCAGTAGAAGGGTCAACTTTAAAGGTTCATGTCTCTTAGCATAGAAGGAACTAGGTTGTCCATGACCTATAAAATTAAAGCTCTTTGAATAAGCTTTCCAACTCACTTGGTTTCACCTCATTTTGAGTTCGGACAAAGAAAATTATGCCCATTTTCGTAAGACCCTCGCATGCAGTGTTGCCACACGGGCAAGTAAATAGGCAGCGACACATCTCACGACTCATAAGATTGTCGTTGAGCCTGAGATGGACACTTTAAGGCCAATCTTGTACCACAAACAGCCATATGAATTGTGTGGTATGGCATGGGCCATGAGGCCCTCCGAGAGGCTTTCGGAGTAAAAATTTTTCTAAGACTTGAGCCAAGTTCCAAGTTCCATAAATTTTCTAAGTGTGGGTTCACAGGTAGATAAACAGACTATGTAATGCCACACGGACCGCTTATTCTCCATTCAAGTGACGTCCGATAAATTTTTACTCTAATTCATTAATGGTATTTTTGTACAATAACAACATACCCAGTAAAATCCCCTAAGTGGGGTTTGGAGAGGGTAGAATGCACGCGGACCTTACCACTAGCATAGAAGTAGAGAGGCTATTTCCTGGGTACCCTCATCTCAAAACCCGTAGAAGAAAAAAAACTAGATATGATAAAATAAAGGTAACACATGAAAATAAAATAAAATAAAACTAACACATACGACAGATAAAGCGAACAAAAAAATACCGAACCCTACGATTAGCCTGCTACTCTAATTCGCGACCTCCACTTTTTTCTATCTAAGGTCATGTCTTCAGTGAGATCATGTTCTATCATATCATGTCTAATCACCACCCCCTAGTACTTCTTCGGTCTACCTCTACCCCTCTGAGTATCTCCCAAATCCAACCTCTCACACCTCCTAACAGGAGCATCGGTGCTCCTTCTCTGCACATGTCCAAACTATCGCAGTCTCGCTTCTCTCATCATTTTGACCACCGGGGCCACCTCCAGCTTCTCCCGAATGGTCTCATTCCTAACCTTATCACTCCTGGTGTGCCCACATATCCATCTCAGCATCCTCATCTCTGCGGCATGCATATTCTGAACATGTGACTTTTTAATCGGACAATACTCTACTCCATACAACAACAATGGTCTAACCACCATTCTGTAAAACTTACCTTTGAGTTTAGGTTCTATCTTCTTGTCACACAATACTCCAGAGGCAAGCCTCCATTTAGTCCATGCTGCCCCAATATGATGTGTGACATCCTCATCGATATCGCCACTACTATGGATGAGGGACCCAAGATACTTAAAGTGTTCCCTATTAGGGATAGGTTGAGTGGCAAGTCTCACATCAAAGTTTGCCTCAGCCCTCTCACCACTGAATTTGCCCTTCTTGTATTCAGTTTTGATCCTGCTTAACTTGAATCCTTTGGACTCCAAGGCGTGTCTCCAAGCCTCTAATCTATCATTAAATTTAGTCTGAGTCTCATCAATTAATACTATGTCATCTGCAAATAACATATACCATAGAATCTCCTAAAGATTGCATCAGCTCATCCATCACCAAGGAAAACAAGAAAAGGCTCAACACAGATCCTTAGTGGAGTCCCATCTCGACAGGAAAATACTTTAAGTCTCCTCCCACTATTCTTACTTGAGTTTTGACTCCATCGTACATGTCCTTAATCACCCTGATATATGCCACTGGGACACCTTTCACCTCTAGACACCTTCATAAGACATCTCTTGGGACTTTGTCATATGCCTTCTCGATATCAATAAACACCATATGAAGGTCCTTCTTTCTTTCCCTATATTTCTCTACTAACCTTTGAACAGGATGAATTACTTTAGTAGTCAACCACCGCGGCATGAAACCAAACTGATTCTCCGAGATAGATACTACTTTTTGCACCCTTATCTCTACTACTCTCTTCCAGACCTTCATAGTATGGCTTAACAACGTGATACCCCTGTAATTGTTATAGTTTTGAATATCTCCCTTAATTTTGTACAATGAAACCATTGTACTTCTCCTTCATTCATCAGGCATCTTGGCAGTCTTCATAGTAACATTGAATAATCTAGTCAACTACTCAATGCCATCCTTGATCATGTTCTTCCAAAAGTCTACCAGAATCTCATTTGGCCCGATCGGCCTCCCCCTTTTCATCCTACTAATAGCCTGTCTTACCTATTCAACTCTTAACCGCCTGCAATACCCAAAATCACAATGGTTTTTGGAGTTTTCCAACTCACCCAGCTCAATATCCCTAGCTCCTTTTTTATTTAAGAGTTTATAGAAGTAAGCTTGCCACCTTAATTTAATGGAAGTGTCATCCACTAACACCTCACCCTCCTCATCCTTGATACACTTCACTTGGTCTAGGTCGCGAGCCTTCCTTTCTCTTACTTTAGCGAGCCTATATACTCTCTTTTCCCCACCTTTATCACTTAACTATTCATAAAGGCGCTTAAACACTGCTGACTTAGCATTCGTCACCGCCCTTTTAGCTTCTGACTTAGTTGTCTTATAGATTACATTAAGCTTTTGGTTTTCATCTTCACCCCCACACTCTAGCCGCTCCATTTAAGCGACCTCCTTATCTTTCACTTTACCCTGGACTTCATCATTCCACCACCAATCACCCTGACGTCCACCAAAGATCCCTCTCGAAACCCCTAGTACCTCGATAGCTACCTTTCTTGTGTAACCAGCAGTCATGTCCCACATACTGTTCACATTACCTTCACTACTCCATGCCTCTAAGTTTCTCAACTTTTCTTCCATCTCGTGGGAAAGGGCAGGAGTAAGGCCTCCCCATCTAATCTGAGGTTGGGCATACATAACCTTCTTCTTCTTTGCTCTCTTGATCTCCATATCTATCACTAAAATCCTATGTTAAGTGGAAACATTCTCACTCAGAATAACCTTGCAATTCTTACATAAGCTTCTATCGCCCTTTCAGAGAAGTAGGTAGTTAATCTGAGTCTTAGCTATTGTACTACGGAAGGTAATCAAGTGGTTTTCCCTCTTTTGGAAATATGAGTTAGCAATCACTAACTCAAAGGCTCTGGTAAAATCCAAGAGAGACGTCCTACTTCCATTCCTCTCCCCAAAACCAAAGCCTCCATGAGCACCTTCAAAACCACTAGTAGTTGTCCCGATATGCCCATTAAAGTCACCGCCAATGAAAATTTTTTCTATCTCCTGTATACCTCGCACAACCTCATCCAGATCCTCCCAAAAGAGCCTTTTGACTTCCTCATTTAGGCCTACTTGAGGCGCATAAGCATTAACTACGTTCACCACATGTCTACCAACCACGAGTTTGATAAACATCATCTTACCATTAACCCTCCTAACCTCAACCATATACTCCATCAAACCCTCGTCTACTAAGATACCCACACCATTTCTATCCCTAGAAACACCTGAGTATCATATCTTAAACCCATCCTCATCCCGAGCCTTAGTGCATACCCATCTGGTCTCTTGGGCACACGCTATTTTAATGTCTCCTTTTAAGACACTTCACTAGCTGTACGAATTTTCCTGTAAGTTATCCTATATTCCACGACCCGAACCTTAAATTGAATAACCCCAAATTTCCCTTACCACCCCTACTCCTAACCCTCAATCCCTACCGATGACATGACCCTAGTCCACCATGAGGTCCTAACACAAGAAACTAAGAACTAAAGACTCTCTAAGCTACAAGATCCAGAAAAAAACAAGTAAAATTGTAGACAAAGCAGTGAGTATACCAGTAAGACAAAAAACAATCAGAAAACTACCAATAATAGGAAGATGTGCTATACAACCCACAATCACGATAAGAATGAATGAGATATAAGCAGAAAGTACCAGGTAGCAAGGAAACAGCAAGCAACTAAAAATACAAATATCTAACAATAATCGAAACAAGAGCTACAAATAGAACAGTGATACAAACAATAAATATAGATAAAACAGGATTAAAAAAGCAAGAATTTCAACTGCAAGAATTCTATAATATTCAAAAATCGACAGAGTAATCAAAACACAGAATACTCAAAACACAGCAAGATCAGTATACAAATATTACAGTCAATAAAGTATTGAATGGAGGATAGTTTGGACGATATCACCTAGAAGTTGCGGGAGAATGTGACTGGAACTTACGCTGGAAACTGGTGCTCGCCGGAAAACTCTTATTTACAATCTAAAACCAAATTTTTCTGGGTAATTCGTATTACTTCTTGAAATTCTTGAAACTGACCTCTGAAACCAAGAAGAAATATCGGTGCCAGAGCTGGAGAAGAAGAAGATTCAAGTGTTGTCGATTGATGCCAGAAGGAGAAGAAGAAGAAGATTCGATGCCGATCGTTGTTACTCGGAAGAAGATTCGACACCAGAAGAAGATTCGGTGCCAGAAACCCTTGGAATATAGTTTTCTAATGGTCGAAGAAATCTGTCGGAATGTTGTGGTGGCCGGACAGGATTATGCCACTCTTCGACCACGAAGTTGTTGACAAGATGTCAACCCTGAGTACGGCGAGGATGACGCACCAACAATCTTTATTTTTTGTTATTCATTACCATTAATGGCAGTTTTGTAAATTTAATGATTTATTCTAGCATTTTGGGAATTCCTATGCTATTCTAAGGTCATCTAAAGACCTAAAACCTATTTCTAACATTCAAAATCACTCTTTATATTTAAAAAATCCTCTCAAAAGCTTTTCACAAAGAACTCTTGGAGACTTCCACATTTGGGCTATGGAACTCAATTCTTCTTCAAATGCTTTAGGGTTTTCCTCATCTTGGTGAAGGTATGAGGGTTTGATCCTTCATTACCTTCCAATCAATGAGACCCAGGTTATTTACAAGTAATTTTGCAAATTTTTAGCTTCTTTGAATCGGGGTTTTGAATATTATGAAACCTAAAATTCTATTTACGCATGGGTAGTGTTTATTTGATGATTTTAATATGACTTAAATTATTATGTGAAGATTTACTTTGAGTTTATGAAATTATAAGTATGCATGTCCCCTTTAAGGCTTATGTATGCATGGGTGATTATGTTATGATTTTAAAATATGGATTTGATTATGTTTACACTTGAATTTCTTATTATATTATTGAATTTAGATTGAATCTTAATTACCCATGTCACTCTCATTATTCATAGCATATGCATTCATGTACATAGTTTATTATGGAAATTATGAAGTGGGTTAAGCCCAATTTTATTATAAAATATGATTTTGATAGGATATTGGTCATGACAAGAATGTGATCGCAATATATGTCTATTGATTATGGCTCTTGGAGAATTATGCATGCTTGCACCATTATGATTGTGTGAATGAACTATTCCTATCCATGGGTATTATGACTATGAGTTATGATTTGACATTTGAGCCTAAATATGAATTATTATGAATAATATTTGGCCTCTAGGCCTAAGAATGCATTGAAATGTTTTGATGAGATTTACTTCTATTTGAAAGCATGTATATGTATACTATAAGTATTCTTGTGGGATGATGACTTAGTACCGATGGATTAAGGGGGTGCTCTCTTTCCTAGAACTATGTGCTTAGCATAGGTTATGTGAAATTCTATCCAAAATTGGATATATTCCCCATAAGAAAGGTTGTTTCATACGAAATGGGATAGGTTCCCGTAAAATGAAGTATAAGGTGACATGATATGCTATATGTGGAAATCCTATCCAAAATGAGATATGTTCCCATAAGGAAGGTTGCTTCATATGAAATGGGATAGGTTCCCATAAGGTGAAGTATGATTTACCTTTGGCAAGTAGACCACCACTTTATCAATGAGGGAATTTCATTGGGATTCCAAGTTGTCACTCCTCGAGATGGTACTCTAGGCGTAACTGACACTCGGATACTATTGCTAGCCCCCAAGAGAACCACCTAATCTCATCGTATTCATTCAATCAATCCATTTGTGAAAGATAATAAAGAATATTCTAACTAACAAATGGGCTATCGGACTCATCATCAACATCCATCAGAAAAAACAAGATTAAGGAAACAAACTTAGTTTAAAAGTAGAACAAAGGGGGGGGGGGGAAAGGAAACCCAACATCTAACATCATTTGTCTATGTCTATGAAGTCTCTATGACTACTGTCTAAGAAGGTACCATGACGGGCCATGGCTACCAAAATTAAAGAGAAAAGATAACTCAATAAAAATGAAGAAATAACCATCCTTCGGATGTAGGGGAGGACTCACTAAGATCTGATATCAACAAGCTCTAAACCTCTACGATTAGCCTACTAAAGTCCTCTGTCAATTGAATTTGCATCATAAAATGATGCAGCACCAATGGACGTTAGTGCGTGTAATGTATTGAATGCAAAATGGGCTAAAGTAAACAATATTAGCTCATCAATCACTCAACCTCAATTCAGAGTAAGAAATAGAACTCTATCACATCATCATCAATCATGACTCATACTATTACATCAACATCAAAGTACTATCATTAGGGTACCTATATTGGAGTTTCCTAGACCTACACCCATCACCCATGAGCCGGTGATGGTACAATGAAGTGATGTCATTACGGCATCCACCCAGTACCTTGTCGAGCTAAAAGGACATACAATAGGGGGTTTCTAATAACATCAAGTCCTCTTTTGAGACTAAGAAACATCTGTTCTCACTATTCAATCCTCTGCTACGCTGGCGACATAGTGAATGAGTGTGAATGGGACTCACACTTACTCATGGTGTGCAGTACTCCTCCCAGGACTCAATATGCTCATAAACATCAATATCAAAGTTTTCTCATTGTTTAGTCTCTTTTGGACAAGTGCATCATCTCATCTCATCATTTCTCAACTCGAGAATATTATGATCGCTCTTTAAGACATAGGTGTGACCTCATAAAGACGCTAAGGGACTCATACTCCATCAATTCTAGCAATATTATCATCAGTACTCACTCAAATCAAGTCCCAAACAACATCAATCATGCATACATACGTAATCTGAGCCCTAGACATCAACCTCTAACTTCATTCATGGATTCTTGAACAATTGCACATATATAATTTATGTAGTAGTTCAAATAATCAATTAAGAAAGTAATGCAAATTATGATGATCATCAATTTAAGGAAGTATATGTAAGTTAATAGAAATTTTCAAGATATCATGCAATACTTTGTCAAACAAGACTCATAGACTTCATTTATCAACCTACTACATTCAAAGGGGTACATGGGTGAACAATCCTATGTTTTTTAGTAGCCTTTACATACCTGGGATAATGAATTCCCAACTTCTCTTCAAGAATTTGGACCTGGACTTTGAAACCCTCAACTTTTTTTTCTTCTTCTCTCAGAACTTTTGTTGATAACTTAGAAAAATAATGGATTTTGAACCCTCAATCGCTAATAAACGACCATTAAAACACGTTTAGGACTAGTAATAGGGTGTAAAATGATCAAAAGACCCTTCCCAAATTAAAAAAAAGATTGAAAAGTTGTACAGTGGTCCGCAACGCACCAGGAGCGTGGAAGTATATTTTCGCAATTTTTTGAAATTTTGAATTCCCATTGAAATTTTTTAAAAAAGGACAAAGTATTACCCCGCGCCCCAACCGCATCATGCCAGCGGCACAGATCAACACTGTTTTTGCATTAATTAGCAAAAATTATTTTTCTACTTGGTTGATCTTAAATCGGGTCGAGACTAACTTTTTCCCTCGATTTTCTGTGCTAATCACAAATTCCAATCTCAGATTTTTCATCGAAGCTTTGGAAGATGCATTGTGAGCACGATTACTTTTTAAGAGAGTTTTGATAATTTTACAAGGTATTACACAAGTAATAGCTCGATTGGTTTTACTCATGTCGGTTGAGGTTACATCCCCACTATATATATATGAGCATCATTTGCATTTCATGCACTATGACTTTCATGGCATCTTATTATATTACATTCTTTGCTATATATTTCATTTTATATTGTGTGCTCTTGTTATCTA
Organism: Solanum sejunctum; assembly: GCA_025642045.1. Lineage (NCBI taxonomy): Eukaryota > Viridiplantae > Streptophyta > Magnoliopsida > Solanales > Solanaceae > Solanum > Solanum sejunctum. The sequence continues at coordinate 17,684 of JAOTQJ010205430.1, forward strand.
ACATTGAAATGCAAGTTTCGTAAGTCACATGCATTGCACCCTATATACTTAGTACATTTAAACATACTAATGCATACTTTTGCCTACATGATATTACTATGTAGGGACCGAGGATTTTGATCATCCACCGTTTTGACGCTTAGCTCAAATCCCAAGTTTATGTGTAATGGTAAGTCCTATCTTCCAAGGATGATCCACAATAATACTTTCATTTCTTTATATATTGAGGCTGAGTCCGGGGATTGTCTTGTTCCCCGACCCATATATGTAGAGGCAATATTGGACACCTTGTAAACTTTCTTACGATTTATACTATGTGTTATGACTTAATTCTATGTTTTAGGTTGGTTATCTTCGACTATCATTATGTGAGTTGGTAATGTGATTTATGTCTTAGCTATATGTTGTGATGGAAAGATCCTAAGTCCCGAATTGCCCACATATCGTGAGTCCTAATTTTTCGTCCCTTAGAACTTGTGTTGATTATTGAATGCACTTCTGAACCGGTGATGTGAGTTTTGGTATCTTGAGGCTTGTTTGGGGACTCTTGAGTTCCCATTCGTCGTGTCACATCTAGGGCCTAGGTCCGGATTGTGACAGCTCTCTATTTTTTCTTAACTTTTTCATCATTTATATTTGTTTAATATATAATTCAAAAGCAAACAAGAATGGAAGCTTTCTTCTTCTAAAATACAAATCACCATTAATATATCTTAATTTCTCATCTAAATATCCATCAATGGCAAAATCAAGCACTGGAAAAATAGAAATAAGTTTGAGAAAAGAAACTATTCTTTGTACAAAAAAAATCTAATTTCTCTAATGCCTCTTATTCAAAGTTGAAATTTCAAAGCAAGCATTTAATAAATTTTACAATCTGAATAGATAATTGAGAGCTCAAGCTTGTTGTATTTGAACAAAGCAAAAATAAAAGCGCAGGACCCAGATTTGTTAGATTTGAAACAAAACTAAAGAGATAAGTGCAGCCCCCATGGCCATGGACATCAGTTTGTAATTCAAAGTTTTATCAAAATCGTCTTGCCAAAATATAGATCAAAATTTTTTTCATTTGCCATGATTGAACAAAGCCCAGAAATTAAAGATAGGTATGCAAACCCCAAATCGTAGAAATACTCTTAATCTAAATAAATAGTGAAAGGGAAAAAAAAGATTTGATAGGTAGAGGTGCATGCAGAATATCTCCCAAGATACAAGTGGTTCTCCACTTTTGAGGAGGTATTAAATTCAGTAGAAACTTGATTAGGGGGTAAATAATTATCCATAAAGTTTAAGTACTAAAGTAAGTTTCGTGGACAAGTTTAGGGGGGATTGTATATATTTTTTGACTTAAAAATTGAAGGAAGTTTTAGAAGATGACTCTACTACCCCTATTCGAAGGAAATATATATTAATATTCAAAGTAAATATTATATTATAAGGAAAAATATGAACGTATTAAATATAATTTATATTGAGCTATGTAGACAGGACATGGACATGAATTTAAAACTTAATGATAAATAAATATATTCTTTCTCTTGAACATTAGCAAAACATAGAATTATCAATATGGGTTGTGCAGTGGTGATACTGCTCCATTCTTAATCAGAGATCTCGAGTTTGAGCCCTGATTATGGAAAAAATTTTGTTAGGAGCTCTATCCCCTAAATAGATTCTAAAGTGTACGATTCAAATTTAGTCAAAGCTCTAATTAATGCGGATACTAGACGCTCGATGAGAAAACAATGAC
>JAOTQJ010205450.1:0-19432 GCA_025642045.1 Solanum sejunctum
GGGAATGTCTTGAATGATATGGGGTTGAAAAATGACTAAGTATAGGTGTTTTTATGGATAGGAAATCTTAGGCCCAAGAACCCAAGGCTTTGGACCAAAACAGGAAAACTGACAACAGGGAGCCGTCACAGAGCCAATGCGAATAGCTTTTGGAAATTGAAATTTTATGAAATTTATTTTTTCCTACGGGTCCTCTAGAATTCAGATTATACCTATTATTTACTTAATTTTTCACCAAAAATAAGGACATGAAGTCATATTTTTGGTATCACGCATGAATTTTGAGATATATGAAAATTACGATCATGGGCATTTCTAAGGCACAGTTTTGGACACTTTTTGGGCGTTTCAGCGTGAGGATCAATTGGTAATCATTTTGCAAATATTTAGAGATAGGAAACTTATTGACAAGTTTAGCAAGTGTGAGTTTTGGCTAAGGGTGGTGGCTTTTCTTGACCATTATTTTGGGTGATGGTATTGGAGTGTATCCAAAGAAGACGGAGAGGGTGAACAATTGGCCTAGACTATTATCCATTCTATATTAGGAGCTTTTTAGTTTGCCTAGTTACTATCAGAGATTTAGTGAAGGATTTTCTTCTATTGCCTCTCCTTTGATTAGGTTGACCCAAACAAAGGTGAGATTTCAATAGTCCAATAAGTGTGAGAAAATCTTTCAAATGTTGAAGGATTGTCTTACTTCAGCTCCTATTTTTACATTGCCCGAACGTCCAAATGATTTTGTTGTGTATTGTCGTGCCTCATGTATAGGATTAGGTTTTGTCTTGATGTAACATGGGAAAGTCATTGCCTATGCCTCAAGGGAATTGAAAGTGCATGAAAAGAACTGTCCAACACATGATCTAGAATTATTGGCCATTATACTTGGGGATCATGTTAATATATTCACTGACTACAAGAGTTTACAATATGTGTTTAGCCAAAAGGATTTGAACCTAAGGCAAAGGATGTAATTACCCAAGCCTAGGGCCCAAGCGTGACATGACAAAAAGGTAACCTGAAGGAAACCCAAACAAGCCTCTTAAGCATGCATAGCACATCCTTAGTTGTAGAAGCATAAGCAATGAATAAACAAGTAGAAACTAATTTTAGGGGAAGCAGGACTTTGTACTCATGCTATGGGGGCATTATCGAGAAGAGGATTAGAATGTATCACATAGAAAATAAAATCTATAGGGTGGATACGTATGATTCACACTATGGGGCAATAACAACATGGGACTTCCATCTCAACCACATGATAGGCAATTTACACTTAGAGGGAGCATAGGGATTAGGGAACTCTTCCATAGTTACATAAACATAGAGAGCCAAGCTCATAGGTACAGAGCACAATCATATCCAACAACACCTCTAATCATGAATAGAATAGAGGCCAAGACAACTTTCGAGCTCACTATCAAAAGATAGTATCCAAAAATAGATGTTTCTAAATAAAAGCATGAAAGTAAATGTATATTGTCCCCAAATTTAGAGGACTAACCAATAGCTAATCTTTACTCGAACCACCTAGCCACATGAAGGAAGTGGATAAAAAGGAGCTTCATTCCCTATATGGTTAGATCATTGAGGCAAAACTATGCATTAGTACTTGAAATGTACTAAGTATGTCGGGGTGCAATATCACAAGAATATAATCCATACTTAAACAATATGCATAATCGTACATCATTGGATATAAGTTCAATATGCCATGTATGCTAAATGCTCTAATCAAAGAATGTATGAGGAATCACATGTCACATAACATATCATACATATATTTGAACGGACCTTAACTGGCATATAAGGCCAAGCAAGCTACTACTTGGAATTCCAATGTTCACTCCCCATTAGACAAGGAGTGGTCAACTTTGCAAAGGTAAACCAAGCACATACCTCCCCATTTCACATAAATGCTCCATAAACACCTTATAGCAACTTCACCCTTTTCAGTTAATCTTACTTTACCAACCTTACGAGAACACCACCCTTGTTGGTATTTAATTAACATGTGTCGCATGGGAACTCCACCCTTTTTGGCCTAATCCTATCTGGATCCATTATTTAATTCACAAACCTATGATGGCAACATAGTTAAGGGACAATGGTTATCTACTAAGGTCCTCTCGATGCTTGGTCACAATCCCAAGGAATACTCAAATCATACTCATGGCTATAATATGCCAAGCATCATAATATCATAATAATTTCATTCAGAAGCTCATCAAAACCAAAGTCTCATATATCAAAGACAGGTCTTCACAACTTACATAACTTTCATGACATTTCAAAATGCTTTCATGCTTCATAACATAAATTACAGCCCTTCAATTCATATTATTTATAATTTGTATATCCTACTGTAAGTCCCTCAACATCATAGAAGTTTGATATAGATCTTAATTTTTAAAACCATGGTAGGTATGTATGTATAACTTAATCCATGCAAATCATGAGTAAATACCATGAGAGTCGCAAAATAGAATAACTTATACATTATTCAAAGAACCCACCTAAATATAGTAATGACTTGATTAGGGCATCATCAAACCATCATATAATTCATAGATTTCACATGATATTTGCATAAGGATAACCCAATATAAAATACTTTATATTATCTTCATGTAAAAAAGTTCATAAAACCATTATGTATTACCGTAACTTGGTAAAGCATAAAGGAGAAGAGGAATTATTGAACTTGTCGAGGAAAGGTCTCCATAATTAAAACCTACATACCTTTTTGATTTAGCATAGGAAAATTAGACTTGGAGTTGAGGAAATTTGAAACCCTAGTTTACCTTCTTCTTCTTGAAGCCTTGGAGGACTTAAGGGAGTTTGGGTGTTTTAGATTTGAATGAATTAAAGGAAGTGTATGAATTTTATAAGGCTGGAAAGTAAGGATTTCAGGGCCTAAATGATGTGATATAGCTTTAGAATAATAGGAAATATTCAATTTTCCCTCCTTAAAATTCTGTCGGACAGGACCATGAGACCCCGTCTATAGGCCATGGTCCAACTTATAATTATGGGTCATAGGGAATGGTCTCTTTTAATTCCATTCAGACTCTCAAAAACTTTTCTCTGAATTACATGACCTGACTTACATCTCATAAGTCACTTTATGGACTGTCTGATAAGTCATTACCCAACTTCAAAAATCATCATTTTCACCAAATTTGACCTTTGATCCACGGGCACTAGTTATGACCCATGGAACTAATTATATCCCATAAAACCCCTCGTAACAGATCATAGTTAGAAAATTTCCAAAACTCATTTCTTGCACTTTTCATACTTCTCACATATAAGGCCTTACAAAAGAGGTGGTTGGAGTTTTTAAATGATTATGACATGAGTGTGATATATCATCCCAGCAAAGCAAATATCTTGGCTGATGCATTGAATAGAAGGTCTACGGGTAGCATTGCCCATGTTGAGAATAGGAAGAAAGAGTTTGTTAAAGAAATGCACTAATTGGCTCGTTTGGGTGTGAGGTTATGTTGGTACAAAATAGGGTGGAATATTCTTTGATAGTGAAAGTTAAAGCAAAACAAGACATGGATCCTACTTTGATTAAATTAAAGAAGTTAGTGCTTCATAAAAAGGTTGAGGCCTTCTCACAAGGGGGAGATGGAGTTCTTTGTTCCCAAGGACAGTTGCATGTCCATAATATGGATGGTCTAAGGGAGAAGATACTTGATGAGTGTCATGACCCAAGCATAGGGTCTAGACGTGACATGACGCAAACTAAACTTGAAATGACCCCAAGCAAACCTCTTAGAATATCATTACACATCATTGGTCGCAGAAGCAATAAAATAGCAACAAGAGAGTAGATATAGGGACAACCAAGGCTAAGGGACATCATTTATATCATAACAATAAGAGTCAAGAGAGAGTAAATACTCATAATAATACACATGACATGTCCAATAACACCTCTAATACATAGATAAGAGCGGGGTCCGAGACAAGCAATCGGGTTCACCCTCAAAGTCAACATTTACATAAAAAAAAGGTAGTTCTAGAACATAGTAAGAGATCATAAGCAATGTCTCCAAAATGGAGGACTCACCAACAAGCTTGAGTGGAAACGTATTAGCCACGTGGATGAAGATGCTCAAGTAGCATTTCGGTTCCTACATGGTGACATCATGTAGGGATAGAGTATGTGTTAGTACATTTGAATGTACTAAGTATGTAGGATGCAATGCAACAAGTGATAAGTACCATAATCAAAATGCATATCATAGACAATGAATAGACATATAGCAATATGGCATGTATGAATGGTACTTAAAGTAAAATCATGCTTATATAGAATATAATATATGTGCAAGGAGTGACCATTTTTTGTGCAATCCAAGGCCTACTACCTCCTTGGAGAGGCGAATGAGGTACAAGCCCCTTTATGAGGTTGATGGAGTATAAACCCCCCAACAAGGTTGATGGAGTACAGAACCCCCAATAAGGTTGATGGGTACAAAATCATGGGTGGAAGGAACCCATGAAAGAAACCCACATACCTTAGCTTTGGAGATTATCTTGATGAAGATTGGAGATGGACACTTGGAGCTTGAATGAGAATCTTGAGATTCGGATGAGTATTGATACTTGAGTTTAGGAGATGAAACATTAGTTAAGTGTTTGAATGAGTATTGGGGAATGTTTTGAATGATATGAGGGTAAAATATGCTTAAGTATAATTATTTTCACGCATAGGAACACTTAGGCCCAAGACCACAAAGTTTTGGACCGAGATAGAAAACTGAACAAAATTTAATACTATGGCATACCCTTGGCGTGTCGTGCCAGGGGCGCAAAAACATCTCTAGAAATCGCATTTTACGATTTACAAATTATGATATAGTTGCTCTTAGACCCATTTTCCACTTAATTAGACCCTCTGAACAAGAATATGAAGTTGGATTTTTTAATCATGCACAGATTTTGAAATATATGAAAATTACAATTTCGAGCACTTTTGAGGCACATTTTTGGGGTCATCAATATCTCCTCCTTGGGAATATTCATCCCCGAATGTAAAAGAAATGTATATGAGAGACACAAATATGACAATTTCTGTCCACATAAGGATGCAATAATGCACTTAAACATCACTTCAAAAATCTCATCATAAGTCTAAAATCATGATGAACTTGTCAATTTAAACATGAATGTATGCATGCATATGTTATGGGTTGAACTTATAATTGAAATCACATAAAGGACATAGATTGATACCATAGGCTTGAGTGGAGTGGAAAAGATAGAGACATCACTTTTGCATATCTGCTTCGGCCTCCCAAGTAGCACTTTCAACTTGTTGATTCCTCCAAAGGACCTTAACGGAAGTCACATCCTTGTTCTTCAACCTCTTCACTTGTATATCCAAAATCTAAACCAAAACCTCTTCATAAGTCAAATTATCTTCAAAAATACCCATAATATCAAGAGGTACAATAGAATTAGGGTTTCCCAATCATTTTCTCAACATGGATACATGAAAGACCAGATGAACCAATTTCATCTCACTGGGAAATCCCAACTCATAAGCTACCTTGCCAATTCTCCTCTTTGCTCTATAAGGACCCACATATTTTGGGATCAACTTTCCTTTCTTACCAAACCAAACCACACCCTTCATGGGTGACACTCTTAAATAAAAGCAGTCACCCTCTTTGAATTCAAGACCCCTTCTCCTCACATCGGCATAGGACTTTTGGCGATTGTTGGACGTCTTTAACCTTTCCCTAATCATCCTAAAATTCTCAAGAGACTCCAGAACATGATCTCATCCTAACATAGCCACCTCACCAATTTCAAACCACCTAACTAGTGATCTACAATGTCTACCATAAATAGCCTCAAAAGAAGCCATACCGATGAAAGAATGACAACCATTGTTGTAGGCAAACTCAATTAATGGAAGATGATCATCCCAAATACCCTTAAGCTCCAATACACAAGCTCTAATCATATCCTCAAGGGTTTTGATAGTCCTTTAGGCTTGGCCATCCATTTGAGGGTGGAAGGTTGTACTAAGCTTAACCTTTGTACCAAGGCCCCTTTGGAAAGACCTCCAAAAATGTGAAGTAAATTGAGCTCCATGATCCGATATGATAGATAAAGAAACCCCATGCAATCTTACCAAGTCATGGTTGTACAATCTAGCATGCTCTTCATCCCCATATGTGGTCTTAACCAGTAGAATGTGAGCCGATTTCGTCATCCTATCAACCACAACCCAAATGGAATCAAAATCCTTCCTAGTCTTGGGCAACCCAAATACAAAGTCTGTGTTAATCTCTTCCCACTTCCAAGTAGAAACCTCTATGTCTTGGATTATGCCACTGGATCTTTGATATTCAGCTTTGACGTGTTGACAACTATAGCAATGGGACACAAATTTTGCAATATCTTTCTTCATGCCTCCCACCAATACACCTCTCTCAAATCTCTATACATTTTAGTAGAACAGAGGTGAATAGAATAGGAAGAACCATGAGCCTCATCAAGAATTCTCTCTCTCAAGCCATCAACACAAGGCACACACAACCTTTTTTGGTATCTAAGTGAACCATCTCCCCCTTGGGAGAAAACCTACACCTTCCCATCATGGACCAAGGATTTTAATTCCAATATGAAGGGATCAAGATCTTTCTTAGCTTTCACCTCCTCCACCAATAAAGATTTAGAACCATCATCATCATCAACAACAACAACAATATTGTCCACCTCTTCCAACCTAACACCCAATCTCGCTAAACGATAGACCTCCCTAGCCATGTCCCTATTACCACTATCAACATGAGTTAGGCTACCCATAGACACCATACTCAAAGTATCTGCCACCACATTAGGTTACCCAAATGATAATGCACACTCATATCATAGTACTTAAGAAGTTCTAACCATCTTCTTTGCCTCAAGTTATGATCTTTCTGAGTGAAGACAGATTAGAGACTCTTATGATCAGTGAATACATCAATATGCACCCCATACAAATAATGATGCCAAATCTTTAATACAAATACCACGGCCGCAATTCAAGATCTTGAGTAGGATTACTCTTTTTATGCACTTTGAGTTACCTAGAAGCATAGGCTATCATCTTAGCCTTTTGCATTTGAACACAACCCAAACCAACTCTAGATGTATCACAATGCACAACAAATCCCTCTAGCCCTTTTTGTAATGACAACATAGGAGTGGACACAATTTTATCTTTCAATATTTGGAATCTCCTCTCACACTCATCAGTCCACACATACTTGGCCTTCTTTTCAGTCGACTTAGTCATGGGAGAAGCAATAGAAGAGAACCAATTCACAAATCTCCGATAATAACCCGCTAAGCCTAAGAAGCTCCTAATATTCAATGGGGTCAATAGTCTAGGCCAATTTCTAAGCACATCAGTTATTTTAGGATCAATCTTAATACCATCCCCGACACCACATGACCTAGGTAGGCAACTTCTTTCAATAAAAATTCACACTTCTCATATTTAGTATACAATTTATCCTACCTAAATCTTTGCAACACTACCCTCAAATGACCTATATGCTCCTCCTCATTATGTGAAAAGATCAAAATTTCATTAATGAATACCACAACAAATGATTTAATGTAGGGTTTAAAGACCCTATTCATATGGTCCATAAAGATGGTTGATGTATTGGTCAACCCAAAAGACATCCCAACAAACTCATAATACCCATACTTAGTCTGGAAGGCCATCTTGGGAATGTGACACTCCGTCACCTTCACTTGGTGATATCTGGATCGAAGATCAATCTTAGAGAAATGGTTGGCCCCTTGCAATTGGTCAAACAAATCATCAATCCTTGGAAGAGGATACCTATTCTTGATGGTGACCCTATTAAGTTATCTGTAGTCAATACACATTCTAAGGGACCCATCCTTATTTTTCACAAACAACATCGGTGCACCCCAAGGTGATTGTCTAGGCCTAATATATTCCTATTCCAACAAGTTCCTCAATTGTTCCTTCAACTCCACTTGGTCTATATGCCAAGGCGGAATAGAAATGGGTTGAGTATCAGGAAGGAGATCTATACCAAAATCTATTTCTTTTTTGGGAGGAACACCGGGAAGGTCATTTAGAAAGACATCAAGGAACTCATTTATAACTGGAACTGACTCTATGGGAAGGACCTTAGAATCCACATCCTTAACCCTTACAAAGAGGTAAAGACACCCGTTAGAGATCAATGTACGGGCTTTAATACAAGAGATGAACCTGCCCTTGACCACCACATCATGACTCTCCCACTCAAAGACATTTTCATTTGGGAATTGGAACTTGATCCTACGGGTTCTACAATCAATAGAGGTGTAGTATGGATGCAACCAATCCATCCTAAGAATGACATCAAAATCAATCATATCTAACTCAACAAGATCATAAGGCAATATATTATGTAAGTTGCAAATGGGATAATTTCTATAGACCTTCCTAGAAATAATAGATACACCCATAGGAATAGATACCTTATATGACTTATACGATAACTCGGGGTCATCATAGAATTTTTTGGCAACAAAGGGGGTAATAAAAGAAAGAGCGACACCTGGTTCAATCATTGCATACATATCAAAATCAAAGCTTTTCAACATACTGGTGAAACATCGAGAACCTTCTCAACCCCTTGCCTCCTATGTAGAGCATAAAACTAATTGTGCCTTGGGGCACCATCTTTTGGCCATCTCTTCCCAAAGGAACTGCATTAGCACCATGTAGATGAACCTCCTTACTCTTGTTGCGATTTTGAGGGCAATCTATCACCTTATGCCCAACTTCCCCACAACCATAACAAGCAATTGTGTCCCTCAAACATAGGCCACTATGACCCCTACCACATTTTGGAGACCCACCATTAAGAGCCACACCTCTAACACCTCGGACCCTTAGAAGTTCATTGGTAACCCTCTTATGAGAAGATCCTTGGCCTTGATAGAACCAGCTACCCTTTTTGAACTTCCTGTCAAAACAGACCCTCTTGGCCTCATGAGCCCTCCTCTTCCTCAATTTCTCCTCCTCCATTGGTTTGGCATAGGTCATCAAATGTGACAAGTTTGTGTCACTAATCAACATGGTGAACCAGCACTTCTCACTAACTAAGTTGGAAATACCCATCACAAATTTTTTTCATCCTAGATCTTGAGTCGACTACCAAATATGGAGAATATTTTGAAATTTGGTTGAACTTGAGGGCATACTCCCTCATACTCATAGACCCTTGTCTCAAATTCATAAATTACACCAATTTAGCTTCTCTAAGTTCAAGGGGCAAGAACCGATTAAGGAAGGCCACCTTGAACTCCTCCCAAAGCACCACATAGTTGACTCCCTTCTCTGCCTTCCATTGATTATACCATATTTGTGCTACCATTTGAGTTAGTAGGCTATCAATCTGCCTTATCCTCTGACCTCACACCCATGATTGCCAAAATCTTGTAGACCTCATCAATGAACTCTTGAGGGTCCTCACTCAGCTTGACCTATAGACTTCTAGGGGAGTCATTCTCATAAAGTCTCTCACCCGAGGTGCCGATGTAGGAGTAAAAGATGCTTAGGACCCTTGGTTGGCTTGATAGCTACAACTTATGCAAGCAAAGTGATAACAACTTGAAGCTCTCCTTTAGTTAATTGCTCCTCGAGTGTGCGGGCTCTTCGCTCCCTCGTGTTAGGCATGATCTAGCATAAAAAAGGACAATTATTAGGGGGGAAACCTTATTTAAATTTCTATAGCATGACATAAAGTAAGAAGAAATAAAACATTTCATAAACACCTTATAGCCTCTAGCTCATAGTTGTGGTGTACAATACAACCATGAACAATACTCTAATCGCTGCAGTGTGTTGGACTCTGAGGATCTAGCAACCTAGTGCTCTGATACCAAGTTTTTCATATTCGAACCCTAGGGCCTAGAGGTGACACGGCGCAAGGGAAACTCGAAGGGACCCTAAGCAAGCCTCTTAGAATATCATTACATATCCTTGATCGCAGATGCAATAAAATAACAATAAGAGAGTAAAAATAGGGATAACCGGGGCTAAGGGACATCATTTATATCATAACAACAAAATTTAAGAGAGATTCAATGCTCATAACATTATACATAACATGTCCAAAAACACCTCTAATATATAGATAAGAGAGGGGACAAAGAAAAGCAACTAGGCCCACCCTTATAGTTAACATTTATATAAAAGAAAGGTAGCTCTAGAACATACTCACAGATCATAAGCAATGTCCCTAAAACTGGAGGACTCACTAACAAGCTTGGCTGGAAGCGCACTAGCCATGTGGATGAAGATGTTCAAGCAGGGCTTCGGTTCCTACATGGTGATATCATATAGGCATAGAATATGCATTAGTATGTTTGAATGAACTAAGTAAATAGAATGCAATGCAACAAGTGATAAGTACCATAATCAAAATGCATATCATAGACAATAAAAAGACATATAGCAGTATGGCATGTATGAATGATACTTAAAGTATATTATGCTTATATAGAACATAATACATGTGTAAGAAGTGACCATTCTCAGTACAATCCAAGGCTTACCACCTCCTTGTAGAGGTGTATGAGGTACAAACCCCTTCATGAGATTGATAGAGTACAAACTCCCAACAAGGTTAATGGAGTACAAACCCTCCAACAAGGTTGATGGGTACAAACCCCCAACAAGGTTGCACTGGCCTGTCACCTCCCAAGCAAGACGATTGATGTACAAACCCCTAAATAAGGTTACTTGGGCCTACAACCTCTCGAGTGAGTCTTTGTTATCCCTAACCTTAAAGAGATAAGATCATATACATACATTACATACATATATTATTTTCATCATCATATACATTCCTTTCATAATCGTGTAGTCAATCATCTCATAAGACATGCATTGGATACTTAGTAACACTCTCAAGCAATATACATCAAAACTTTTCATCAAATCTCGCATTAGATCTTAGCTTCATAGCTCCAAATATGCTAAAAACATCACAATTTCATGAAACCCCAACACGGTGTGCAGTGAAATTTATAATACATAAGACCCATGAGTAAATCAATTGTAAATCATACAATTTAGAGTAAAAAAGAGCTTGGGTGTCATCGGTGCAAGGAACCCATGAAAAAAACCCACATACTTTAGCTTTGAGATTAGATTGATAAAGATTGGATATGGAGATGTGGAGCTTGAAGGACAATCTTGAGATCCGAATAAGTTTTGAGACTTGAGTTTAGGAGATGAAATATTGGCCAAGTGTTTGAATGAGTATTGGAGAATATTTTGAATGATATGATGGTGAAATATGGCTAAGTATAGGTATTTTCAGGCATGGGAACACTTAGGCCTAAGACAACAAAGTCTTGGACTGACATAGAAAATTAGAAAAAATTTTACACTATGGCACTTCCTTGGCGCATCGTGCCAGGGCGTGCACCAAGGGCGCCAAAACCTTTCCTCAGAAATCACATTATGCAATTTTTAAATTCTAATACGGTTGCTCTTAAATTGGGGTTAGACACATTTTCTACTCAATTTGACCCCTTAAGCTAGACTATGTTGAATTTTTGATATCACGCACAGATTTTGAGACATATGGATTATGATTCCAAGCACTTTCAAGGCATATTTTTTTACACATTTTGGGGTCGTTTCAATGAGGTTCATAATTCTAGGTATTTTATTCATCTGTGGTCCACCAAAATGTACAACGATTTGAGAGAGGCATATTATGGAATGACATGAAGAAAGACTATCATGACCCAATCTTAGGGCCTAGATATGACAAGGCAAATGGAAACCTGAAGGGACCCAAACATGCCTCTTAGCATATAAATCAAATGTTCTTGGTCATGGAAGCAAAATAAACAACAATAAGAGACATAATAAAAAGAGAAGTGAGACTAAGGGGAGCCTTCAATAATCATTAAAGAATCAAAAAGTCAAACTCAAGCAATAGTACATCTAATATCCAACAATACCTCTAAGATGGAATGGAGTGGGGGCCAAGACACTTTCTGAGCTCACCTCATAGTAACAAATATTTGACATAAAAAAGTTTTAAAATAACAAGAGTAATAAAGATAGTGTCCTCGAACTTAAGGACTCACCAAAGTTTATCTTTTGAAGTATCGCACTAGCCACGTGGAGGATGACTAAATGGTGTTTCGGTCCCTACATGGAAATATCATATAGGCATAGAGTATGCGTTCATATATTTGAATGTACTAATTATTTAGGGTGCAATGCAACAAGGCATAAGCCAATATAGTCAAAATGCATAATAATAATATGCAGTGAATTTCATAATAGATCTTGGATTCATAGCCCAAAACTTATTAAAATAGTCACAATTTCATAAACCCAACATAGTGTGCAGTAAATTTTATAATAGATAAGACCCATAAAGGAAGCTTGGATATCATGGGTTAAAGGAACTCATGAAAGAAACCCACATATCTTAGCTTTTGGAGAATCCTTGAAGAAGATTGAAGATGGAGACTTGAAGCTTAAGAGAAAATCCTTAGATCCAAATGAGTTTTGATACTTTAATTTAGGAGATGAAATATTGTCTAAGTTTTTGGGAGAGTATGTGAGAATGTCTTGGAAGATATGAGGGTGAAATAAGTCTAAGTATAGGTATTTACACACATGGGAAGGCTTAGGCCCAAGACCTGAATGTCTTGGACCAAACTAAAAATTGGAAAATAAAATACACTGGGGCGTGTCGCTCCCAAAATGCGGATTAGCACTGTTTTTCATCAAACTTTAAAATTTTGAAATTTGCTACAATTGCTCTAAAATTGGGGTTAGACCCATTCCCCACTCAATTTGACCCCCTGATGAATAATATGAAGTTGGCTTTTCGAAATAACATATGAATTTTGATATATGTAGAAATTACTATTTTGAATATTTTCGAGGTATATTTTTGGGCACTTTTTGGGGTCATTACATGATTATAAGCTACTCTCATGTTTCAAGTTAAGCTCACCACTAGAGCTCAAGCATGTTTATGAGTTAATCAAGTCATGTTCGTACAACCTATTCATGTTATGATTAAAGTATGACATATCAAGTATTGCATGGGATTAGACTTAGCACTGATGGATTGGATATGGGCATGGACTATCTTCAAGGGTCCTACTTCTTTCCTCAAATTATATGCTAACATAGGATTATACTATACCCTTACTATACTAGTAGATCTATTTAGTACACTTTATCGTGAAATCCACCTTGAAATGAGATGGGTATGAGCTCCTATAAGGTGAAGTATGGTTTACCTTGGCAAGTAGATCATCTCTTTACCTATAAGTGATAATCATTAGGACTCTAAGTTGTAGCATGGTTGTCTTACTTTTGTCGGTTAGGGTCTCTTCCCACACATGAATTATGTTCTATGCAAGTTGAATAATTTGCGAGCATGTTTTACTTCAAGCATTGACCATACCATATTGAGATTTTACTTATCTACAACATATTATTATGCATTTTGACTATATCAGCTTATGTCTTGTTGCATTGCATCCTACATACTTAGTACATTCGAATGTACTAACGTATACTTTATGCCTACATGATATTAACATGTAGGAATCGGAGCTTCTTTCAATCATCCTCAACATGGCTAGTGCGCTCCTTTGAACATAAGCTTTGGTGAGTCCTCAAGTTCAAGGACACTATACATTTTCTCTTAATAATTTAAGACTTTTTTATGTTGAACACTTGATATTATGAGGGTGAGCCCGAGAAGTGTCTTGGCTCCTGCCCCATTCCAAGTTAGAGTTGTATGTTGGATATCATGACATATCTATTCTATGAGCATGACTCTTTGTGCCTTGATTATATTTAAAGATTTCCCTTAGTCTCATTTCCCTATTATTTAAAATCTCTTGTGATTGTTGTTTATTTTACTTTTGCAAATCAAGGATGTGTGCATGTTACCATCAAGAGGCTTGTTTGGGTTGTCTTCGGACTTCTCATTCACTATGTCATATCTATGCCCTAGGCTTGGGCCATGACAAACTTGGTATCAGAGCACTAGATTGTTAATGGTCCTCAAAAATATAAAACACTGCATAAATTAGAGTCTTATTCATGATTATAAAGCATGCCACAACTATAAACGGGAGGACATGAGGCGTTTTAGGAAATGTTTCACTTCTACATGATCTACATCATGCGGTAGAACTAAGTCCTCTAAGGCTTATCAATGATTTCTAACCATTACATTTCACAATATGTCTTGAGTCATTCAGAATAGTGGACAAAATAGTGACCATCTCTTACTTGAGGGTCAATTTCCCAATGGTGACATATCAAATACGAAGGTTCGTAATTCTCTATCGCTATTGGCCAAGGTTGTAACTGCTCAACTTAATCAAGAAGTGGGTGCTCCCGACACTTCAAGGGATAAGAGAAAGGAGAGGGATGCTAAAAGGGCATGAGCTCATGGTGCATCATCTTCTACTAGTCTACCAGTTCCCAAGTACAAGAAGAAAAGGATCCCTTTTGCTATTTGTCAAGGGTGTGGCAAGAAGCATAAAGGCAGGTGTTTTGTGGGCACCAAAGATTATTGCAAGTTTGCCAGTATTGGGTATTAGATGAGGGATTACCCAGTAGCCTTAAGGGGAGGGAGAAGAAGGGCTCAATTTAAAAGTAGGCTTCCACATGCTAAGCCTAGTAGCAATGGTGGATTGACATATCCTAGGTGCCCAAAGTGTGGGAGGAATAATGGTGGCACATGTTGGAGGAATACGGGTTCATGTTTTTGGTGTGACAAGATGGGCTACAAGATTGTTGATTGTCCATATTCTCAAATGAAGTTACAGGAGTTGGTGTTCAAGCTTCTCTTCCATGCCACAAGTGTGGAAAGTACCATCTGGGAGATTGATTGGCCGATTCGAGTGCATGTTTTGAGTATGGCACAAAGGATGATATCGATATATTATCCATATATTGTTAGGAATTATGAGGATGCCCGTCGACATTCCCAACCATACCCTCTAGGAGTCACTAGACTTGGGATGCTACTTCACATGTATGTTAAAGGTTTTGATTTTGATGTATATGCATTAATAGACCCGAGTGCCACTTTTTCCTTTATTACTGCTTTTGTTGTCAAAAAACTTCATGTTTGTACTGAACTGTTGTCTGAACTTTATGAAGTGTCTACCCCCGTTGGTGAGTCCATTGTTGCTAAAAGAGTCTATAGAAATTGTCATGTGTTTATTATGCATAAAATCTTGTCTTATGATTTTGTTTAATTAGATACGGTGGATTTTGATGTCATTCTTAAAATTACATGAATATTGTGCTTCTATTGACTGTAGAACCCGTAGGGTTAAATTTTAAATTTTAATTCCCTAATGAGCCCCTCCTTGAGTGGGAATGTCATGATATGGTGGTCAAGGATTGATTCATTTGTTGTCTTAAAGCCCAAAAGTTGATTTCTAAGTGTTGTCTCTATCATCTTGTGAGGGCTAGAGATGTTGAGCCCAAAGTCCTTCCTATTGAGTTGGTTCCAGTGGTTAATGAGTTTCTTGATGTCTTTCCTGATGAGTTTCTTGATGTTCCTCTTGAAAGGAAAATCAATTTTTGTATAGACTTTCTTCTCGATACATAACCTATTATTATTTCCCCTTACTATATGGCCCTGGTGGAATTCAAGGAGTTAAAGGAGGAGTTGAGGAATTTGTTAGAAAAGGGTTTCATAAGACCTAGTAAGTCACCTTGGGGTACACCGGTGTTATTTATGAAGAAAAAGGATGGTTCTTCTAGAATGTGCATTGATTACCGATAACTTACTAGAGTCACTATAAAGAACAAGTACCCTCTACCAAGGATTGATGACCTCTTTGATCAACTTCAAGAAGCTAGTCATTTTTCTAAGATTGATCTTCAGTATCACTAAGTAAAAGTGAGGGAGTGTGACATTCCCAAGATGACTTTTTTGACTAGGTATGGGCATTTTGAATTTGTGATTATGTCTTTTGGGTTAACCAATACACCGACTATGTTTATGGATCTCATTAATATGGTCTTTAAATCCTACATTGATATGTTTATGGTGGTCTTTATTGATGAAATCTTGATTTATTCCCATAGTGAGCAAGAGCATATGAATCACTTGAGGGTGGTGTTGCAAATCTTGAGGAAGGAGAAATTATATGCAAAATATGGAAATGTGAGTTTTGGTTGAAAGAGGTTGCATTTCTAGGTCATGTGGTGTCGGGTGATGGCATTAAAGTAGATCCAAAGAAGACGGGGTGATTAGAGATTGACCTAGTCCTTTGACTCCATAGGACATTAGAAGTTACCTTAGGTTAGGCGGGTTATTACCAGAGGTTTGTGAATGGTTTCTCTTCTATCGATTCTCCTATGACAAAGTTGACCTAAAAGAAGGAGAAATTTGTATGGACCAATAAATGTGAAAAGTGTTTCCAATCTCAAAAGATAAGCTTGTCTATGATCCTATCTTGGCTCTACCAAAAGGTTTGGAAGAATTTATTGTATATTGTGATTCCTCAAGAATTGGTTTGGGTGTTTTTTGATACAAAATGGTAAGGTAATACCATATGCCTCTAGGCAACTTAAGGTACATGAGAAGAATTATCTCATCCATGATTTTGAATTGGCAATCGTGGTAATTGCTTTAAAAATTTGGGATAAAAAAGGTCACTACTTAGCGACAAAAAAGACTCCAATATGTGCTCACCCAAAAAGATCTTAACTTAAGACAAAGAAGGCGGTTAGATCTCCTTAAAGACTATGCTATAAGTGTGCATTATCACCTCAGCAAAGCTAATGTTGTGGCCGATGCTATAAGTAGGGTGTCTACGGATAGTTTAGCTCATGTTGATGATGGTGGCAAAGAGGTGGCTAGAGAGGTTCACCGGCTGGCTAGATTGGGGGTTAGGTTGGATGAAGTTGATAATGGTGGTGTAATGGTTATTGATGGTTCTAAATCTTCCTTGATTGAGGAGTAAAGGCAAAACAAGATCCTAACCCTGCATTATTAGAGTTGAGGCCTTGGTGAAAGATGGTAAGGTGGAGGTTTTCTCCCAAGGGGGAGATTGTGCCCTTAGGTACCAAAGTAGATTATATGTGCTTAATGTTGATGACTTAAGGGAGTTGATCTTGAAGGAGGCTCATAATTTATCCTACTCTATTCACCCCGATTCTACAAAGATCTATAGAGACTTAAGGGGGGTGTATTGGTGGCGTGGTATGAAGAGAGATATTGCCAAGTTCATATCCGGATGTCACAATTGCCAGCAAGTGAAAGTCGAACATCAAAGGTCGGGTGGCCTATCCCAATACATAGAGATTCCTACTTGAAAGTGGGAAGAGATCAACATGGATTTTGTGGTTAGCTTGCCTAAGATTAGAAATATTTTGACTCTGTTTGGGCTGTTGTGGACAGAATGATAATGTTGGCTCACTTCCTACTGGTTAAAACTACCTATGGTGCTGAAGATTATGCCAAGTTGTACATTTATAAGTTTGTTAGATTGTATGAAATTCCATTGTCTATCATTTTGGATCGTGGTGGTCAATCCACTTCTCGCTTTTAGAGGTCCTTCTAAAGAGGTCTTGGTTTTAAGGTTAAGCTTAGCACGATCTTTCACCCTCAAATGGATGGTCAAGCCGAGAGTACTATCCAAACTCTTGAAGATATGCTTAGAGCTTATGTTTTGGAGTTTAAGGGTAGTTGGAATGAACATCTTCCACTCATTGAGTTTGCTTACAACAATA
Source organism: Solanum sejunctum (assembly GCA_025642045.1). NCBI lineage: Eukaryota > Viridiplantae > Streptophyta > Magnoliopsida > Solanales > Solanaceae > Solanum > Solanum sejunctum. Next base: position 17,804 of record JAOTQJ010205450.1, read on the forward strand.
GCTACCGCTGAAGTATTAGTTTGGCTCCCTTTGAAACTCTTTATGGTAAGCATTGTAGATCCCCCATGGGGTGATTTGAAGAGAGGGAGATGGCTTTGCTAGATCCAAAATTGGTCATGAGGCCTTGGAGAAGGTGAGGTTGATTAGGGAGAAATTGAAAACAGCCCAAAGTTAACGAAATTTCTATTCCGATGTGAGAAGAAGAGATCATGAGTTTGAGGTTGGTGATTGGGTATATTTAAAGGTCTCACCCATAAAGGGTGTGGTCCGATTTGTCAAAGGAAAATTGATCCCTATATTTGTGGGTCTCTATAAAGTTTTAAGGAGAGTGGGTAAATTGCATATGACTTGGAGTTGCCTATGGAAATGAATATGCTTCATCCAGTCTTTCATATATCTATGTTGAGAAAGTGTGTGGGTGACCCAAGTGCCCTTAGATGTTGTGGGAGTCGTGGGAGATAATTTGACCTATAAGGGGGTCCCGGTTGAGATTTTGGATAGACAAGTAAAGAGGTTGAGAAACAAAGATGTAGCTTCCATCAAGGTCCTTTTGAGAAATCAACAAGTTAAAAGTGCAATGTGGGAAGCCGAGGCGGACATGAGAAAGCGATGCCTATATCCCTTCCATTCTACTCAAGATGAAGGTACTAATTTAAGTCCGCTGTATGATTTCAAGTCCTATGTTTCAGTCCTAATGTTATTTTGCATGCATCCATATTTATGTTGACAAGTTTATGGTAATTTTTGACATTGATGTTGAGATTTTTGAAAATGATGTTTAAATGCATTTGTTGCATTCATGTTGGGCTGAGATCTTCATGATCACTTCTCTCATGCATGTTTTTTTGATATTCAGGGATGAATATTCCCGAGGGAGAAATATTGATATGCCCTAAAAATATGCTTTAGAAATGCCCATAATCATCATTTCTATACATCTCAAATTTTGTGCGTGATATCGAAAATCTGACTTCATATTCTCGATTAGGGGGCAAAATTGAGAGGAAAATGGATATAACCTAGAGTATATAGGACCCGTAATAAAAAAAAAATTTCACTAATTATTCAAAAAATAGTGGTTGTACGCATTTGGTCCACGTCATAGACCCATCATGGACCCGTCGTGGACTAATGTTGTTTTTTTCTTGTTTTATGTTTCAGATCAACGGCATTGGGTTCATATCACCATGCCCATTAACACGTGAAATCTACCATCTTTAGTCATTTTTCAACTCTATATCAAACAAAAATCCTCTCTAAAATGTCACACCCCAAGTCTAGATAGGGCGGACTGGCACCCGCTGCCGATGAGGCACGGGAGAACCAACCTATAGCTATGCTCTTTATATACATATCATAAGGGATTTCCACCTTTAACACGCTTTAAAGTAGATAGACATTGATAACAAGCCAAAATACAAATACATACAACTAGGTCGTTAGGGCCACATTGTCTAAAGTACGAAACATAACTATACGTTAATTTACATAGTCTACAAAGCCTCTGAATAACAAGAAGTATCAAATAAGGGTCGGGACAGGCCTTGCCTCGACTGACTGCAAAATATAAACATAAGATTTGGACATATACAAAGCTCCGAAGCAACTTGGAGCTTGGTGACAGCAGCT
>JAOTQJ010205469.1:0-19428 GCA_025642045.1 Solanum sejunctum
TTAGAAGCTGTAGAATTGAATAATTAATCTCAAGGGTGGTTAGTGGTACAACGTAGGATGGATTTGTTTCCAATAGTCCCAACCTTGCAATTCTTAATGGAATACTCAACTTAATCATGTGGAAGCCTATTCTAGAAAAGGACATCCTTAAATAACAACTAGGTGGGTTGCGATAAACATCTTTACTTGTACCCTGGATCTAATAAGAAACTACCAAAGATTCCAACTTAGTAATTTTCTAAGGAAGTAATTGTGTACTACAGACTTTTAGCTAATTTGTATGCATAAGGCTCTCATTTATCCGCTCGTGCCAAGTCGATTTCTATTCGCCGGTTCTCGGGCCAGTTTTGGTCGTGCGCAAGTATAACTAAGTATATTTAGGTGTAATTTCCAAAGTGTGGGGGCCACGGCAGGACATGTTGATGTTATGATACGTGGGCGCAGGGATGGCGATACGTAATGCCTGTGACCCACCTATCCTATAAAGTGAATGCAGGGACGGCGATACGTAATGCCTATATTTCACTTATACTACATCTATCCCATGACGTGACTACAGGGACGGCGATACGTAACGCCTGTAGCTCACCTCAAAGTGAACACAGGGACGACGATACGTAATGCTTGTGTTTCACTTTTATTACATCTACCCCACGACGTGACTACAGGGACGACGATACGTAACGTCTGTAGCTCACCTCTACGACAGTTGGGGCTTGTGATGGAGATTTCTATTATCTAAATCTTCGCAGAGTCGGGTACTGCATGGCACGAGTTCAGGGGCCGCCATCTTCCGAGTCCGACATGCATATTTGAGCTTTTACCTAAAAAGAGTATTTTTGACATTGGTCTGTGTTATGCCTCTTCCAGCTGTACATTCTAGTTTATTTTAGTGTTCATATCTGCTTTTACCACTTTACATATTCAGTACGTGTTTCGTGTTGACCCCCTCTTGGGGGTTGTGTTTAAGTCCCGCAGGTACAGACGAACAGGTGAGAGAGCCTCCCTCCTAGGACATCTATCCACCGTCGTCGTGCTCCTTTGCTCCAGGAGAATTATTTTGGTATATGTACTAGTATTTATGATTTCTTTGTTTGTAACCTCTTTGGTATATTCGAGGGTACGACGGGGCCCTGTCCCATCACAGGTTGTAGACTTTCTGTATAGAGGTCTGTGGATACTAGTGGGTAGTGGGTATGTGAGATATACTTGAGCGCATGGTCTAATACATGCATTTGATACTTGATCAGGTAGCGAGACCGCATTACTCTATGTATGACAAGATTATTAGGCGGCAAGACCGCAGCGGTGACCTTGTTGGCCGCATTAGTTGTATATATATATATATATATATATGTATATATGTGCTGTTTGTGCATTCTAGGAGCTACTGCAGGTGAGGATAGGGCATATAAATAGAGGAAACTCTGCAAAAATTTCGGTAGAATTCTTAGACTTTAAGTTGTGTTTTTGCGATTTATTATTGGTCTAAGTGCCTAATCGGCACGAGTCATGGCCCCAGGGTTGGGCTGTGACAGATACCTAATCCATTTTAAATACTTATTTAATGGCTTATACTTTATTACCAGCCTGGTAATTGTACGTTCTTTTTCTGTTGCATTATTAACCTAAAAAGCAGTACAAGACCAAGAAGACTTAGAATGCTTTATCCAACCCTTTTGAATAGATTATCAATTTCTTTTTTGTAGAATTTAACTAATTTGGCATTCATTTGACAAGGTCGAGACTCTATTTTAATATCATTCTCAAAAAAATTATCTTCATATGGAAGTGTAACAATATGCTATTTTTTATTCCAAAAGGCGCTAGGATGGTTGACACAAATATCAATAACCATTTGTTCTGAAATCAATTTAATCTTTTCTTATACTTTAGCAGATTTCATTGTATAAACAATATTCATGCTAAATAATTCGTATTGTAAAGCTTCAACATGTTTTTGCTTCATATTAACCAAAGCATTTATATCTTTAGTTACTGGACAAGCAACAAAAGCAAATAACATTTCTTTATCATTATATTTGGCTGAAAACTTATTTTCATCTAAACAAGTGAATGGATAAATAACAGTAGTAAAAGAAATTCCAAGTATAATTGGAGGATTTAATTGATTTTTAATCTAAAAGAAACTGTGATGAATACATAATTTATTTTGGCAAATATGAGTACTTGAAAGTTTATATTCTATATCTAGAGTATCATCAGAAGCAAATCGAATAACATGAGTAGTTTTTTGAAAATATTTTGAAGGAATTAATCCCTTTTGAATACAACTAACATCTGCTCCACTATCAATCATAGCTATATTAGTTATAGAAAATTGATTATCAATCAATATTGTACATTTAATGCACCATTTTTTGGCATTAATAACTTGCATCATACCCAGAAATGAATCATTTTTCACATCAAGAGATTTTTGAAAATCATCCTTTTCAAAAGCAATATCTTTACCATTCTGTTTTTCAAAAACAGACTTATTCTTCTCTAATTGAGAAAATCGATGATCATAAATCGTTTGATTTTGCTTAAGAGATTTAATTTTCCATTTTGAATTTTCATTTTTAATTTTTAAATCATCAAAGTAGTATTCCTAGTTATTTCAAAAGTAGATTGTTTAGCCATTTGACTATATACTTCTGTTATGGTATAGGGTGGGGAGTAATCAAAATTATCTTTTTGATTGTGAAAACTATCATTATTCGGAGTAGTAGATTTCAAATCAGAAGTAGTAACCATATTTAAAATTTTATCATGAAGTTTTTCATCTGTAACTTCTTTCAAAAGCTCTACCACATTATTAGTGGTGATAGTTTTCATGTTTAAATCTTCAAATTAAGACTATAATTTATAAAATGCATTATCACAATTGCAAGTATCACTTTCGCAATTAGGAAAATCAACTTTCTGTAATGACTCGTTAGGTCATTTTGAGAATTAGTGCTTTTGAATTCCTACAAGATTTATCTTGAAATATTTTAAATGAGTATTTTGGACTATTTATTAATTTTTATTATTTAGTTAAGGGATAAATTTTAATAACTAATTTAATTAGTAGACTAAGTGATAATTTATGTAACTCCCCATACTACTTATCCTATATTAATTAAAATTAGTTAAATTAGGGGACAAAATTGACAACTTATTAAATATTCTATACCACTTATTCTATATTAATTAAAAATAAATAGTAGGGTTATCAATTTAGTACTTAATTACTTCATAAGAAAAACCTAGGAAAAGAAAAGAAAATAGAGGTAGGAGTTCCTGCGGTTTTGACAAAATAGAAGAAATGCTAGGGTGAGTTTTCAATTTCTATTCCTTGAAGTGCAAGTAAATCGCTAGCTTTATAAATAATATGGATACTATGTTCTTGGGAAAGTGAGTATTACGTGTGGGTGCAAGAAAATTTACTTCTAAAATTAGTAGGATTATATGTTTGGGCCAGTTATAGTTGGAGGGTCCCTTTGGGGTAATAGTTATTATGGAATTAGGTAATAAAAAGTTGCACCAAGAAAATTAAAGACAAGAAAATTTCGTCTGCAAATTGTTTCGCTATACTCGTTAGGGGCCGAAATAAGAAGTAATTAACAAATATGGTAATGGGGGTTGTGATGTGTCGCTCTAAAATTAACATCATAATTGTGATTATTGTTCTATGTAAGGAACAATGGTTTATACATAATGGAAATTATTAGTATATTGTTAGGTGAGTAGGATGGAAAACATGAAGTTACTTTTGTAAATTAAATTGTAGCGTTCTCTATCTCCCATCTATACATATTAAATTATTATTTCAATAGTGAATGATCAATCATTAGATGAATAGATTATACAACATTTACTTGTACCATTTTGTTTGGTATTCTATTGTTTTAATTTATTTTATAATAATGTTACTATGATCTAAGTATTAATATTGCAGTACTAGTAACTAAATATTAGGTTTGTTGAATCATATGAACACCATTAAAGTTGTGTTATTTGGAGGTTTTAAGACTTAACCCTAAGTTGTAAATTTAGGAAAATTGGTTATAGAATTAATTGGATAATTTTAGTTCTATGTTAGGTCGTATAGTAATATGGGTGTTGCTCGTTTCAAAATTTAATTGTGAATTCTTATTGGATTAGATCATGGTGTTTTGGATTCTATTTGAAAGGAGAAGGCTCAAGCTTCGCAGTGAGTGTTCTATTATTAAGACAAGTTAATTTCTTAACCTTTGTTAAGTATATAGAATTTTGTACTTCTTTTGTGAGGTGTTGAGAATAATTTATGTAGGCCCCGATTGAAATATTTTGAATTGGGTAGTTATCTTATGTTGATAGTTGACTTGTGAATTGATGATTGAGGTTTATTATATGTGAAATAGTGATACTTACTTTAGGTGTGAATGTTGTTAAGGTTGCGATGGTATTGAGCTACCCATTCTTGAATTTTGAGATATATGAATTTGTATGGGCATCTTACATATTTTATTGCCATGAACATGATTATTGTGCATTTACTATGTGATTGCTGGATGTCCCAAGAAAAGAAATGAAAAGCCAATGGAAAATAATTCTCTGGGCCGGGTCACATGCTGTGACAGTTACTATGATTCGCTTGGTCGAATCACACGTCGTGACAGTTACTATGATTTGCTGGGTCGAGTCACATACCGTGATAGTTACTATGATTCACTGGGTTAGGTCACACGCCGTGACAGTTAATATGATTTGCTGGGTCGGGTCACAAGCTGTGATGGTTACTATGATTCGTTGGGTCAGGTCGTGCGAGGTGATAGATGCATAGACTAGGAGTCCCCCATGGGTCCCGGACTGTGTTACAGCGGGTGTGTATCACTAGGACAAACATGCATCATTCTACGTGATATTGCATTGCATTGCATTACATCTCATGACATTCTTCTTCATCCTATAATGCTCTGGCTTATTATGATCATATGGAGTGCTATTAAGATTGGTTATTCATTATATCATTGACTTGTTTATGTCTTTACATGATTAGTTTCGGTATTGATTTGATGATAGTTGATGAATTAGCGAGAACTTGATAAATTATAGAATTTTTTCTTATGACTTCAAAGTGGGATAAATAAGGATTATACTATCATAGGCTTTGATCATAGAACTTTTGAATGGTGTAATTATAAAGGTTATGAATTATGTCATAGTTGTGGGGGTTAGTTGGAGTGTTGGAGGTATCGGTATTCTATATTACTTAATATTGTGTTTATTAGTTCACTTGTGGAGTACCGTGTGTTTGGTACTCACCCCCTTGCTATAATAATTTTGTAGGTTGCGATCCCGGATTGTCGTGATACTCTCCACTCTTTCTTGTTCGAGACTTCTTGTGGAGATTGTGAGAGGTAGTTGTTTGCCATCCTAATTGACTTCTTGCTCCTATTGATGATTTCTTTCTATTAAAGAGACAATATCATTTGATACTTGCGTTTCTTTCGATTCTATTGTAATACATTAGAAGCTTGTGCACATGACAACCAGATTTTGGGGATTTTTATATCAAGTTGACTCGTTATCCATAATTGAATTTTTATTTTTATTACAATTCCACAATTTTAATGTACAGTTTGGTTGTTGGCTGACTTGTCTTGGTGGGTTAAGACGAGTGACATCAAGCTTGAATTTTGGGTCATTGACAGTTAGTATCAGAGCCTAGGTTCGTAGATCTCACATACGTACAAGCTGAGTTTTAGTAGAGTCTCAAGGATCGGTATGGAGACGTCTGTACTTATCTTTAAGAGGCTATGGAGACTGTTAGGACGCTTCCCTTTATTTATTCTCTCTTATCATGCGTAGTGATGTTTATTGGTATTGAGTTGTGCCTGTGTTCCTTTGATGAGATAGCAAGAGTCATGACTAATTGAGGCTTATAGTTAGAGATATGTATACATTAGGTAACTAGTGAAAGGATGAGTCGATGGCCATAAGCGTGATGAAAATCCAAAAGTATCCTATGATTGCCATGATGAGACGAGGTATATAGTGGGAGAGAGTAAGTGTTAGAATTTATTAGAGCGCGCCCTAAACTAGAAGGAAGTGTATGTTGATGTGTTGTAGTATTCATGCTATTGAGTGTGCAGTGTAGCTCCTAAAGAAGGGGAAATAGTACTTTTATGTGATAGATCAAAATTAGGCTTATGATTGTATGTAAACGTTCATGAGACTCAGAGAGTTATAAGCTTAGCTAGATAAGGAGATATAGTGAATGGGTGAGTGGTACATGAGTTGTGAAGAGGGAGTGGGTTGATTGATTTCCTTCTATGAGATTTTAGTAGCATTATGTTCCCTAAATTTTTATCTAGTAAATACAAGTCAGCAAACTAAAATGGGCAAAAACAAAAAAAGAAAGAAGAAGAACAAGAGTCTCGGAAATGATACTCCTTAGAGAAACTTTCGTCAACATGGAGATTTTCTTTCTTTCTCCAAGATCGTCATTTAATACTTTAACGGTTACATTTTTTTCTTCTTTCTTCTATATTGTAATTGAATCCATGTAAGTAAATCTTGAAAGTATTTATACAATTCCCAATTCTTTTTTTTAATGACTTATTGGTACATTGAATATATTTCTTTTTGACTTCAAATCATATAGTTATTAATGGGTCTAAAATCAATTCATTGTTAATAAAGTTTTATTCAATTTGTAAATGAAGAAATTGTAAATTAATTTTGCATAGTAGAATAAATAGGAATGTGTGGATAAAAGGAATGTACAATATTTGTAGCATTGACTCTTCTCCATATTTTCAATTGTTAAATGCTCTTCAACATATTTTGGTTGTTTGCATATCTTAACAGTTAAGTTAGGGCCTCACGTGGAGTTATTTGAAATTTGTTTAATTAATGTTTGTATGTTTTGAGATTAGATGTTGTTGATGATTATAGTTTGAACTTTGTTATCAATTTTGTAGATTGGTTTGATTAACTGAATCACTTATTAGTGATATCTTTTGGTGACTTACTCTGTATAGGTCATAACAATCTAACCATTCTTTTCAACAATTGTGAGTAAATTCTAACTTTCAAGAACCTAGATTTTACACACTTATGTATGTTATTTAAGATCATCATGGGCCCCCTATAGCAAGCAAAGTTCAAAGGGATTTTCGTTGGCTAAGTTTGACACAAGTATCGGTAAAAGAGTCAAGTTTAAAGGGACATAACTTTCAGCACACTTTTAACTGGGTGGCCCATGACATGTCAAATTAAATTTGTTTAAGTTAGCTTAACAACACACTTTGTTTTACCTCATTCTGATGTCGGATGAAGGAGTTATGATCATTTTCATGAGACCCTCCTGTGCAGTAATGTTACACGGACAGTTTGATAGGCAGTGTGACCTTGTATGAACCATTTGGATAGCTTGGTCTAGAAAAGGCCATTTTTGGCCTTAGGAATAGGAAGTCTTTTGACTTATATTTGCAAAGTACTTAGTTTCACCTCATTCTATTGTCGGATGAAGGAGTTATGATCATTTACGTGAGACCCTCTTGTGCAATGGTGTCAAATGGATAGTTTGATGGGTAGTGATGCCTTTGACGGGCCGTTTGGGTCAGCGGGGACTGGAAAGGACCATTATTGGAACCAAGAAAGGTGATATGGCTAGTGGTACTGGCTGTGTGGCTTGCTACTGACCGTGTGGATGGGCACAAGGTATGTCAAAGGAAGCTTGTTGGACTTGGGGAAAAATTCGTGAAAGGTGGTGTCATGGTTGTCAGGTCGTGTGGGGTTTGACGGCCTGTGGCACCTGGGCGTGAAGTGGCCTGGCCGTATTTTTGTGCCTAAGTGTGGTGTAATGGACCACTAAACAAACCGTGAAGTATCAGACGACCCATGAAGTGGTCCGTCAAAGTAACGAGATGTGAAATCTTTCTAAGTGTTCCTAACTCTCATTTATTTTCTATCCGTTTTGATGGGGACTCCACAAGACCCGTGGAGTGCCACATGGCCAATCAAGCCTCCAGTGAGGCCACACTTTGTCAAATTTTCTATCCTCTCACTAATGATATTTTCATAAATTTTAATTACTCTAGTGATCTTTTCAGACTTTCAATGCTATCTTAACCTCACCAAAAGACCTAAACCCTATTCCAAAGGATCAAACTCATTACTCTCATCTCTAATACACTCTCAATTCTCTCAATAGCCTCCATCAAGACCCCAATACAAATTCAAGAAAACTCAAGAGTAAGCTTTGAATTCCAAGACCCACTTCTGAACTTCAAGCCTTTCACAACTTAATTTTAAGAAACTCAAAGTCTTAGGTATGTGTGTTGATCCTTGATTCCTTCCAATCAACATGACCCAAAATTGTTTTCAAGAAAACCTACATGGGTTTTGCTTACTTTAATTTTGGGTTTTGAATACTATGATTCCTAAAATTCTATTAATGCATGGGTAGTGCTTATTTGATAATTTTAATATAATTTAAGCCATTATATGAGGATTTACTTTGGGTTTATGAAATTATAGAATGCATGTCCACTTTAAGAAATAATTAGGCATTGGTGATTACACTATGGATTTAATTATATTTTCACTTCAATTTATATTATAAATATTGATTTTAGATTGAATCTTAATTACCCATGTCATTCTCTCATTGCTTATAGCATATGTATTCATGTAGATGAGTTATTTTGAGAAATTATGCTATGGGTTAAGCTCAATTTTATTTTATGGTATGATTTTGATAAAATGTTGATTATGACAATATTGTGATCACATATATGTCTTTGATTTTGGCTCTTTGAGCATTTTGGGTGCTTGCATCATTTTGTATATGAATGGGCTATTCCTATGCATGAGTATTATGACCATGAAACTATGATTTTGGAATTTGAGCCTAAGTATGAATTATTATGAATGTTGCTTCGCTTTTAAGCCCAAGTGTGCATTGAAATGATTTGGAAAATGACTATTGCCTCTTTGAAAGTATGTCTATGTATATTATAAGTATTCTTATGGCATGACGGCTTAGCACCAATGGATTGACGGGGGTGCTCTCTTTCCTTGAAGTATATTCCTAGCATAGGGTCCTTTTAGAAATGGGATATCTTCCCATCAGGAAAGATGCATCCAAAATGGAATGTGTTCTGGTAAGGAGAAGAAATAATTTGATTTGATTTGTGATTTGTGAAAATCCTATCCGAAATAGGATGTGTTCCCGTAAGGAGGTTGCTTCATATGAAATGGAATGTGTTCCCATAAGGTGAAGTATAGTTTATCTTTGACAAGTAGACCACCTCTTTACCGGTGAGGGATATTTATCGAGATTCCAAATAATAGCTCATTTGTTCTTACTCATATCGGTTAAGGTCATATCCCCACTATAACTGTAAGCATCATTTGCATTTCATGCATCATGAATTTCATGGCATCTTGTTATATTTATATTCCTTGTTATATATATTTTTTGATAGTATGAGCCCTTGTCATCTAACATTGATATGCAGGTTTTGGTAAGTTACATGCACTGGATTCCCCATACTTAGTACATTCAAACATGCTAACACATACTCTTGCTTATATGATTTTTACCATGTTGGGACCGAGGACCTTGATCATCCACCATTCGACATTTAGCTTGGATTCTATTTTTGCTTGTAGTGGTGAGTCCTATCTTTCAAGGACAAAGCCACATCCATCTATCTAATGTTACCTCTTCATCTTTGTACTTGAGGGTGAGCCCGTAGTATGTCTTATGCCCCAAGCTATCTATGTAAAGGCATTATTGGACACCTTGTAAACCTCTTTATGACATATGCTATGAGTTATGGTTTAAGTATATGTTATATATTTGGTTATCTTTAAATACCGATATGTCACTTGCTCTTATATTGATGGAAATATCCTAAGTCCTGAATTGTCGCCACAACGTGAGTCCTACTTTCTCGTCCCTTAGAATTATATGTTGATTGTTGATTACACTTTTGAACCGATGATGTGAGCTTTGGTATCTTGAAGTTGTTTGGGGACTCTAGGGTTCCTATACACTATGTCATATCTAGGCCCTTGGTCTGAGTTATGACAAAGATGGTATCAGAGACCTAGGTTTGTAATGATCCTCGTAGTCCAACATGCTGCATAAAGTAGAGCCCTAATCATGGGTGTCTGAAGTGCATCACACCTATGAGTGGGAGGCTACGAAAATGTTCTAGGAATTGTCTTACTTCTTCATTTCTTGTGTTATGCTGTGAATATTTGGTTTAGCTTCTTGATCTTGATGGTATCCTTATGCTATTACAGAAGATGCGTCATGGTAGACCTGCTAGAGTAGCCTCGTCTTATGAGGGTCAAGCCCCACAAGTGCCTATGGATGAGCCTATCTCTAATGGTGAGTTTTGGATGGCATTTTCCATGCTTGCCAGGTGGTGACTACTCAGACCGAGCGGGCCAACCTTTCTCGGGATCTCCCTATAGCTTCTAGAGTGAGGGATTTCACCCAGATGAATCCTGTGGAGTTCTTTGGGTCCAAGGCTAACGAGGATGCTCAGGAGTTCATTGATGAGATCACAATGCATAGGTGTCACTTCTGAGGAAAGGGATCAGCTAGTTACCTATTAGTTGAAAGATGTAGCATAGGTGTGGTATACTCAGTGGTCTATGGAGAGGGTTTGTGGTGATGCTGCTAATTGGGAAGAGTTCAGGCTTACTTTTCCAAATCATTTCTTCCCGCTTGAGCTTAGGGAATCCAAGATGACTAAGTTCATCAACCTCAGGCAGGGTAATATGGGTGTGAGGGATTATGCCCTCAAGTTCATTAAGCTCTCTAAGTATGCTCCGACACTTGTTGCTAATCCTCATTCAAGAATGCACAATTTCGTCTCTAGTGTTTTTGATTTGCTAGTACAAGAATGTCGTACAACCATGCTAAATTAGGATATGTACATCGCTAGACTTATGGTTTATGCTGATTAGATTGAAGGAGAGAAACTCAAGGAGAGGAGAGTTCATGATGCTAAGAGGGCCTGTGTTGATGATGGGTTCTCCGGCTCTCTGAGTGGTGGTTTTGGTCACTTCTAACAGGGCCAAGGGTTCAGTGCTCATGTGTATACTATACAAGAGCCTCCTCCTAAGACACTAATTGGTGGTGGACTAGGGTATCCTTTATGTCCCAAGTGTAGGAAGCATCATATAGGTGATTTTTGGAGGGGTTCGGATGCCTGCTATGGATGTGGTGACAAGGGTCATAAGATTGCTGTTTGTCCTAGAGTTGCTCAAGACGGAGAAGGCTAGGTGGTTCAGGGCGCTCCAGGCCAACCAAGAGCTCCTAAAGTGGGTTCCCTAAGAAACAACAAGTTTTATGCTCTTCATACTTGTCAGGATGTGGAGGAGACCCCAGATGTTACCACTGGTACGTTAAAAGTCTTTGTATTTGATAATTTATGTTTTACTTGGCTTGAGTGTGAATTATGTCTTTTCTGATACCCTTATTGGTTGTTATGTATGGTTTGAATCCCGTGATCTTGATGGACCCCTTTTTGGTTATTACTTCTGTGGTGAATCTGTTGTTGCACATAGACTTATCGTGGTTGTCCTGTTTTGGTGTTACACAAAGTCATCCTGTGTGATCTTGTAGAACTTGAGATGTTAGACTTTTCTAGGATTCTTGGGGTGGATTTGGTTGCCAAGGAGAATATAGGGTTTTTTTTTCTCAACGGGGAGATGGTATGGTGTGGTATCAAGGTTGGTTATGTGTTCTATACTAGGAGTACTTTGAGTGACATGAAATGATTTCTATAGGCCCTGATTTAGTTTTGTAGGCTATGGAAAGAGTGAGATTGATCAAGAAAGGTTGGAGGTGGTTTGAGGTCGTCAAAATTTTTATCCGGAGGTTAGAAGGAGAGGTCTTGAGTGTCTAATTAGAGAATGGGTATATGTGAAGGTTTCACCGATAGAGGATGTGGATTCGGTCAAGGTACCTTAGGGGAGGGCTTAGTTGGGCATGATATGGCGATATCCCTATATTTTTTTCCAATCCACTAAATCCTAAGGCACTAGGTTCTTCCTTCTGCAAGTGGTACTAGTCCGTTTAATTGGTGAGTCTCATGGCATGACATGCTTGCACATGCACTAAAATGATTTTCATCAAGATTTAAATGATTTGAATATGTTTTGATTTGAACTTTAATGACTTAGTGAGTTTCATTTGAATGGTAAATTGCAAATTTTACCTTGTGTTAGGAAGTTTCATGTTCTCACCCAAGCCCTTCAAGCCTTTTTCTTGTACATTTGGGGACTAATGTTCCCAAGGGGTAGATAATGTAAGGACCTTGATTTCTCACACTTATGTATGTTGTTTAAGATTGTCATGGTCCCCCTATGTCAAGCCAAGTTCAAAGGGATTTTCGTTGGGTGAGTTTGACATAAGTATCGATTGAAGGGTTAACTTTAAAATAGCATAACTTTTAGCACACTTAGAACAGGGTGGCCCACGATATGTCAAATGAAATCCCTTTCAATTAGCTTTGGAATGCGTTTTGTTTCACCTCATTTCGATGTCAGACAAAGAAGTTATGATCATTTTCGTGAGATCCTCTTGTGTTGTTATATCACATGGATAGTCTCATAGGTAGCATGACCTTGGATAGACAGTTTGGATGGATTGTGATGGAAAAGACAATTTTTGGCCTCAAGAACAGGAAGCCCTTTGATTTAGCTTTGCAACGCACTTGGTCTCACCTCATTTCGATGTCGGATGAAGGAGTTATGATCGTTCTCATGAGACCCTGTTGTGCAATGGTGTCAAATGGATAGTTTGTTAAGCAGTGATGCCTTTGATGGGCCATTTGGGTCACTTGGGATTGGAAAAGACCATTTTCACACCAAGGAAGTTGGCACAGGCCGTATGGCTTGCCACTGACCGTGTGGATGGCATAAGGTATGTCAAGGGAAGCTTGTTGGACTTGGGGGAAAATATTATTAAGTGTGATGCCACAGGCACCCTTGATGGGTCGTGTGGGATTTGATTGCCCATGTCACCTGGGTGTCAAGTGGCGGCCATATTTTTGTGCCTATATGTGGTGCAATGGACCACTAAACAGACTGTGAAGCATCACACGGCCCGTGAAGCTGTCAATCAAAGTAATGAGATGTGAAATTTATCTAAGTATTCCCAGCTCCCATTTATTTTTCTATCCCTTCTGATGGGCACTCCACACGACTCGTGGAGTGCCACACGCCCAGTCAAGCCTCCAATGAGGCCACACTTTGTCAAGTTTTCTATCCACTCACAAATGATATTTTTGTGAATTTTAATAACTCTAGTGACCTTTTTAGACTTCCAATGTTATCTTAACTTCACCGAAAGAATTAAACCCTATTCCAAATGATCAGACTCATTACTATCATCTCTAATACACTCTCAATTCTCTCAAGAGCCTCCATTAAGGCCGCAATACAAATTCAAGGAAACTCAAGAGCAAGCTTTGGATTCCAAGACCCACTTTCAAACTTCAAGCCTTTCACAACTCAATTTCAAGAAACTCAAAATCATAGGAATATGGGTTGATCCTTTATTCCTTCTAATCAACAAGTTCCCAAAATTATTTTCAAGAAAACCTACATGGATTTTTCTTACTTTAATTTGGGGTTTTGAATATTATGATTCATAAAATTCTATTGATGCATGGGTAGTATTTATTTGATGATTTTAATATGATTTAAACCACTATGTGAGGTTTACTTTGGGTTTATGAAATTATAAGTATGCATGTCCACTTTAAGACTTATTTATCCATGGGTGATTACACTATAAATTTAATTATGTTTTCCCTTCAATTTTAAATTATAAATATTGATTTTAGATTGAATCTTAATTATCCGTTTCATTCTCTCATTGTTTATAGCATATGCAGTCATGTACATAGATTATTTTGAGAAATTAGGTTATGGGTTAAGCTCAATTTTGTTTTATGGTAATATTTTGATAAAATATTGATTATGACAATATTGTGATCACATATATGTCTTTTGATTTTGGCTCTTTGAGTATTTTGGGTGCTTGCACCATTTTGTATATGAAAGGGCTTTTCCTATACATGCGTATTATGACTATGATACTATGATTTTGGAATTTGAGCCTAAGTATGAATTATTATGAATGGTGCTTGGACTTTAAGCCCAATTGTGCATTAAAATGATTTGAAAAATGACTATTGCCTCTTTGAAAGTATGTATATGTATATTATAAGTATTTTTATGGGATGATGACTTAGCACAGACGGATTAAGGAGAGGGGATGCTCTATTTCTTTGGACTATATGCTCATAATAAGGTACTTTCCAAAATGGGATATATTCCATAAGGAAAGATGCATCCGAAATGGGATGTGTTCCCATAAGTGGAATAAATGATTTGGCTTGATTTGTGATTTGTGGAAATCCTATTAGAAATAGGATGTGTTCCGGTAAGGAAGGTTGCTTCATATGAAATGTGGTGTGTTCCCATAAGGTGAAGTATAATTTACCTTTGGCAAGTAGAGCACCTCTTTACCAGTGAGAGGTATTTATCATAATTCCAAGTAATAGCTCGCTTGGTCTTACTTATGTCAGTTAAGGTCACATCCCAACTATAAATATGAGCATCATTTGCATTTCATGAATCATGAATTTCATGGAATGTTGTTATATTTACATTCCTTATTATATTATCTCTTTCAACTATATGTTGCCTTGCCATCTAACATTGATATATAGGTTTTTGTAAGTTACATCCATTGCTCCCTCCAAACATAGTACATCCAAATGTGCTAACGCGTACTCTTGCCTACATGATTTTTACCATGTAGGGACCGTGGACCTTGATCATCCACTATTCGATACTTGTTTGGATTCCTTTTTTGCTTGTAATGGTGAGTGCTATCTTTCAAGGATGAACTACTAGTTATCTATCTATGTTACCTCTTCATCTTGGTACTTGAGGGTGAGCCCAGGGTATGTCTTGGCCCTCGATCCATCTATGTAAAGGCATTGTTGGACACCTTGTAAACCTCTTTACGACATATGCTGTGAGTTATGGTTAAGTCTATGTTATGTATTTGGTTATCTTTAAGTACCGATATGTGACTTGCTCTTATGTTAATGGAAAGATCCTAATTCTCGAATTGCTCCCATAGCATGAGTCCTACTTTTTCATCCCTTAGAAATATGTGTTGATTATTAATTATGCTTTCGAACAGATAATACGAGTTTTGGTATCTTATGGCTTGTTTGGGGACTCTCGAGTTCCCATACGCAATGTCATATCTAGGTTCTAGGTCTGGGTCATGAGAAAGATTGTATCAAAGCCCTAGGTTTGTAATGATCCTCAGAGTCCAACATTTTGCATCAAGTAGAGTCCTAATCATGGGTGTGAAGTGCACTAACCTACGAGTGGGAGGCTACGACAACATTTTAGGAATTGTATTACTTCTTCATGTCTTGTGTCATGCTAGGAATATTTAGTTTTGCTTCTTGATCTTAATGGTATCCTTATGCTATTACAGAAGATGCCTCTTGGTAGACCTGCAAGAGTAGCCTCGACTTATTAGGATCAAGCCTCACAAGGGCCTATGGATGAGACTATCTCTAATGGTGAGTTCTGGATGGCCGTTGCTATGCTTGACCAGGTGGTGACTACTCAGACCAGGTGAGCCAACCTTTTTGGGGATCCAACTCTGGCTTCCATAGTGAGGGATTTCATCCAGATGAATCCTTTGGAGTTCTTTGTGTCTAAGGCTAACAAGGATGCTCAGGAGTTCATTGATGAGCTCAGCAAGGCATTAAATTTCATAGGTGTCACTTCTAAGGAGAGCGTTGATCTAGATGCCTATCATTTTAAAGATGTAGCATACGTGTGGTATACAAAGGTCTATGGAGAGGGTTTGTGGTGATGCTATTAATTGGGAAGAGTTCAAGCTTGCTTTTCTAGATCGTTTCTTCCCACTTGAGCTTAGGGAAGCCAAAAAGACTGAGTACCTTAGTCAGGGTAATATGGGTGTGAGGGATTATGCCCTCAAGTTCAATAAGCTTCTCCGACACTTGTAGCTAATCCCTGTGCAAGAATGCACAAGTTCATCTTTGGTGTTTTTGACTTGCTTGTACAAGAATGCCGTACAACCATGATAATCGGGACATGGATATCTTTAGACTTATGGTTTATGCTAAACAGATTGAAGGAGAGAAACTCGAGTGGAGAGATCATGATGCTAAGAGGGCCTGTGTTGATGATGGGTTCTCTGGCTCTTTGAGTGCTAGTTTTGGTCGTTTCCAATAGGGCAAAGGTTTTAATGCTCATGTCTAATGTAGGAGTACCTCATGCTAAGACACCAGTTGGTGGTGGGCTAGGGTATCCTCCATGTCCCAAGTGTAGGAAGCATCACATATGTGATTGTTGGAGGGGTACAGGCGCCTGCTATGGATGTGGTGACAAGGGTCATAAGATTGCTGATTGTCTTAAAGCTACTCAGGAGGGACAAGGTTAGGTGGCTCAGGGTTCTCCAGGCCAACCAAGAGCTCCTCAAATGGGTACCCTAAGGAATAATAGATTTTATTCTCTTCATGCTTGTCGTGAGGTGGAGGATACACCAAATTTTTCTAATGGTATGTTCAAAGTCTTTGAATTTAAAGTTTATGGTTTCCTTGGCCCAGGTAAGAATCTATATTTTATTATACCTTTGTTGGTTGTTATGTTTGGTTTGAATCTCGAGATCTTGAGGGACCCCTTTCGATTATTACTTTTGTGGGTAAATCTATTATTGCACATAAAGTTACCTTGGTTGTCCTATTTTGGTGTTATACAAAGTCATTCCGTGTGATCTTGTAGAACTTGAGATGTTAGAATTTGATAGAATTCTTAGGGTGGATTTGGTTGCCAAGGAGAATATAGGTTTTTTTTTTCCCAAGGGAGAGATGGTATGCTTCAGTATCAATGTTGGTTATGTGTTCTGGATGTGGGGTACTTTGAGCAACATGAAATGACTTCTATAGGCCCTGATTTAGTAATAAAGGCTATGGAAAGAATGAGATTGATCGAGAAAGGTTGGAGGTGGTTTAAGGTCGTCAAAAGTTTTGTTCGGAGGTTAGAAGGAGGGGTCTTGAGTGTCGGGTTGGAGAATGGGTATATGTTAAGGTTTCACTAATGAAGGATGTGGCTTCGGTTAAGGTACCTTAGGAGAGGGCATAGTTGGGCATGATAAGGCGATATCCCTATATTTATTTCAAATCCACTCAAGTCTAAGGCGCTACATTGTTCCGTCTCCAAGTGGTCCTAATCTTTTCAATTGTTGAGTCTCATGGCATGACATGCTTACACATGCACTAAAATGATTTTCATGAAGATTTAAATGATTTTAATATGTTTGGATATGAACTTTAATGACTTAGTTTTTCTTGAATGGTAAATTGTGCATTTTACCTTGTGTTCGGAAGTTTCATGTTCTTACCCAAGCCCTTCAAGCCTTTTTCTTGCACATAAGGACCTAGAATTATCATACTTATATATGTTATTTACGATCATCATAGGCCCCCTACGTCAAGCCAAGTTCAAAGAGATTTTCGTTGGCTAAGTTTGACACAAGTACTAGTAGAAGGGTCAAATTTAAAGGAGCACAACTTTTAGCACACTTGGAACTGGGTGGCCCATAACAGGTCAAATGAAATCCCTTCTAGTTAGATTTTAAATACACTTTATTCACCTCATTCTGATGTCAGACGAAGGAGTTATGATCATTTTTGTGAGACCCACATGTGTAGTAATGTCAGATGAATAGTTTGACAGACAGGATGATCTTGGACAAAATGTTTAGATGGCTTGGTCTAGAAAAGGCCATTTTTGGCCTTAGAAATGGGAAGTCCTTTGAGTTAGCTCTGCAACGCACTTGGTCTCACCTCATTCCGATGTCGAGTGAAGAAGTCATGATTGTTTTCGTGAGACCCTCTTGTGCAGTGGTGTTAAATGGACAGTTTGATGGGCAGTGATGCCTTTTATGGGCCATTTGGGTTAGCTCGGACTGGAAAGGACCATTTTTGGCACCAAGGAAGGTGACATGGCCAGTGGCATGGGCCGTGTCGCTTGCCACTGACCGTGTGGATGGGTACAAGTTATGTCAAGGGAAGCTTGTTGGACTTCGGGGAAACTTTGGTGAAATGTGATGCCACAGGCACCCTTGATGGGTCGTGTGGGGTCTGATGGGCCATGGCACCTGGGAGTGAAGTGGCCTGGCCATATTTTCGAGCCTAAGTATGGTGTAATTGACTACTAAATGGACCGTGAAGCATCACATGGCCTATGAAGTGGTCCGTCAAAGTAACGAGACGTGAAATTTTGTAAGTGTTCCCAACGCAAATTTATTTTTTTGTTCCTTTTGACGGGCACTCCACACGACCCGTGGAGTGCCACAGGGCCAGTCAAGCCTCTAGTGAGGCTACACTTTGTCAAATTTTTCATCTATTCAAATAATGATACTTTCATAAATTTTAATTACTCTAATGACCTTTTTAGACTTCCAATGCTATCTAAACCTCACCAAAAGACCTAAATCCTATTCCAAAGGATCAAACTCATTACTCTCATCTCTAATACACTCTCAATTCTCTCAAAAGCCTCCATCAAGACCCCAATACAAATTCAAGGAAACTCAAGAGCAAGCTTTGGATTCTAAGACCTACTTCCGAACTTCAATCCTTTCACAACTCAATTTCAAGAAACTCAAAGTCTTATGTATGTGACTTGATCCTTGATTCTTTCCAATCAAGGAGACCCAAAATTATTGTCAAGAAGACCTACATAGATTTTGGTTTCAGTAATTTGGGGTTTTGAATATTATGATTCCTAAAATTCTATTGATGCATGGGTAGTGTTTATTTGATGATTTTAATGTGATTTAAACCATTATATGAGGATTTAGTTTGGATTTATGAAATTATAAGTATGCTTGTCCCCTTTAAGAAATTATTTATGCATGGGTGATTGCACTATGGATTTAATTATGTTTTCACGTCAATTTCATATTATAAATATTGATTTTAGATTGAATCTTAATTACCTATGTCATTCTCTCATTGTTTATATCATATGCATTAATGTACATGGATTATTTTGAGAAATTATGGTATGGGTTAAGCTAAATTTTATTTTATGGTGTGATTTGACAAAATGTTGGTTATGACAATATTGTGATCACATATATGTCTTTGATTTTCGCTGTTTGAGTATTTTGGGTGTTTGCATCATTTTGTATATGATTGGGCTATTCCTATGTATGAGTATTATGACTATGAAATTATGATTTTGGAATTTGAGCCTAAGTATGAATTATTATAAATAGTGTTTAACTTTTAAGACCAATTGTGCCTTGAAATGATTTGAAAAATTACTATTGCCTCTTTGAAAATATGTTTG
>JAOTQJ010205479.1:0-57554 GCA_025642045.1 Solanum sejunctum
TAGAAGAAATGTTGCATTCAGTCCCAAACTTTATTTAATCAAACCAATTAAGGACTTTCGGGGTTTAAGTTAAGTTATGGGTCCTAAAATATACTCTCTCTTGTTGTTGTTTAATTGTTTCTGCGACCATGGATATGTAAATGATATGCTAACAGGATTGTTTGAGGCCCCCCTTGGGGTTTTCATTCATCGTGTCATGTCTAGGCCCTAGGCTTGGATCGTGAAAAACATGGTATCAGAGCACAAGGTTATTAATATTTCTTGAAATTCAGTACACCGCATCAATTAGAGTCTTATTAATGGTTGTGAAGTGCACCACAACTATGAATGGGAAGCTATGAGGCGTTATAGTAAATGTTTCACTTCTTCATGGTCTATATCATGCCTTAGTTATAAGGTAAGACTTTTCCCCTAATGAATGTTCTTTGCTCTTCTGGTTGTTGATCATGTCACAACAAGGAGGAAGACCAAGGAGGTGCCATGCACTTATGGGACAACTGGCTTATCTCGCTCCTCAAGCTACTCAAGATAGAGGGGCTACCAAGATTAAGTTCTGGAATGGTATCACTATTTTGGCACATGCAATGATCCACCAATTGAACCAAGGGGCCCAAGCTTCTCATGCTCTCACTTCGGCCTCAAGGGTAAGAGACTTCACTAAAATGAATCCATTGGAGTTCCATGGGTCTAAGGTGGATGAGGATCCCTAAGAGTTCACTGATGATATGTACAAGGTGATATATCTATACTTGGGTGGATTTTGGAGGAAAAAGCAGAGTTACTGGCCTACCAACTCAAAGGGGTGGCTCAAGTTTGGTTTACTCAATGGAAGATGGAGTGGGGAAATGACAGTATCATTCCTTGAGAGGGGTTCAAAGCAGTATTCCTCAACTAATTCTATCCTATCGAGCTAAGAGAGGCTAAAATAATGGAATTTATAAATCTTAAGTAAGTTTCTATGAGTGTGAGGGAATATTACCTCATGTTCAACCAACTCTCTAAGTATGCCCCATAATTGGTTGTCGATTCGAGTCTAGAATGAATAAGTTTGTGCCGGGGGTGTTCGACTTGGTTAATCAGAAGTTTTGTACCACCTTTCTTCTGAGTGATATGGGTTTGTCTCGGATAGTGACTGATACTGAGCAACTTGAGGGTGAGAAGCTTAGAAAAAGGAGAAGTGAGGGGTTCAAGAGGGCTCAATTTGATGGTAGCTTCCAAGATCAAGAGTCCTTCGATACTCCAAACAAGAGGTTGGCTATTAATGGCGTATCTAACTCAAAATAGAAAGATGGAAATGAGGGGATAACTAACCCTAAGTGTCAAAGGTGTGGGACAAACCATGGTGGCCCATGCTTGAGATCTTGTTACGGTTGTAGTGTAGTGGGTCACAAGCTAGTTGATTGTCCATATGCTCAAAAAATGTGTAAAGATGGTTGACTTCAAAAATAAGGTAGTCGTATTGATCAAGAAGCTCAAGGTGGACAAGGGGGTGATCCACAAAATAATCGGTTCTATGCACTTCAAGGGAGGCAAAGAGGGGATGAGATGCCCAATGTTGACTCCGGTATGTTGAAGTTTCCTTTGAGTTTGATGTGTATGCTTTGATAGGCCTAGGTCCCACTATTTCATTCATTATTCCTCTATTTTCTAGTGGTCTTCATGTATGTCCCGAATTGTTATGTGAACCATTTAGGTGTTTACCCCCCCTCCCCCGTTGGTGAGTCTATTGTTGTTAAAAGAGTCTACCGGAAGTGTCCCGTATTCTTATTGCATAGAGTCTTGCCTTGTGATTTTATTGATCTTAACGTGGTATGTTTTGATGATATTATTGGGGTAGATTGGTTACATGCATATTATGTCTCCATTGATTGTATAACCCATAGAGTTAGATTCTAATTCCCTAATGAACTTGTCCTTGAATTGGGGATTGTAAAGTGGTAGTGAAGGGGTAGGTCCATTTTTTATCTTAGGGTCTAATTTTTGTCTAAGGGTTGCATTCATCACCTTTTAAAAGTAGGAGGTTGAGCCTAATATCCTTCCTATTGAGTTCATTCCGGTGCTCAATGAGTTTTTGATGTCCTCTTCGATATTTTGAATTTGGGGTAATGTCTTTTGGATTGACTAGTACACCGACTATGTTTATGGATCTCATGATTAGGGTTTTAAAACCCTACCTTGTTGTATGTTGTAGTTTTCTGGATGGTATAGTGATTTACTTCCGGTTTGGCAAGAAAAGGGAATTGAGCCTAAGATTTGTCTGTCCTTATAGAGTGTTGAGGAGGATTGGTAAAGTTTCTTATGAATTGGAATTGTCCATAGGAATGGATATGGTTCACCCAGTCTTTCATATATCTACAATAAGAAGATGTGTTGGTGGCCCAAGTGCAATAGAACTCTTTGAGATTGTGGGTGTTGTAGAGGATGAGTTGACTTAAGAGGAGGTCCCGGTGGAGATATTTGTTAGGTAGTTGATCAATAAGGATGTAGTGCTCGTCAAGGTTTGTTAGGAAGAATCGTCAAGTCGAAAGTGTCACAATGGAGCTAGAGTGGGCATGAAGAAATGATATCCGTACCTCTTTCATTCTATTCAAGCTTGAGATAAAAAACTAAGTCCTTAAAAGGATTCCAAGTCTTAAGTTTCAGCCCTTATGTCATTTGCATGCATTAGTGTTGACAAAATTATGGTGGTTTTGGCATTCATATTGAAATTTTAAAAGTGATGTTTAAGTGCATTTGTTGCATTCATGTTGGGCTGAAATCTTCATGATTACTTCTCTTATGTACATTTCTTTGACAATTGGGGACGAGTGTTCTCAAGGGGTAGATATTGAAAAGACACCAAAAAAATGCTTGAAAACGTGCCTCGAAAATGCACATAATCATAATTTTCATATATATTAAAATCCATTCATGATATCGAAAATTTGACTTCATATTCATGAAAGTGGAAAAAATTGAGTGGGGAATGGGTTAACCCTAATTTTGGAGAACCATAGCAAAATTTCATTTTTCGAAAAAAATTCTTATCCAGTGTCGATCCGTACCCAAGACGCGACACGCCATGGGTGCGAAGATATGTATTTTGTTGCCAGTTTCACAATTTCGACTTAAGGCTTTGGGGTCTTGGTCCCATGCCCTCCTATGAGTAAAAACACCTTTACTTAGTCATTTTTTCAACCCCATATCATTCAAGACACTCTCAAAACCCTCTGCATCATTTAACCATATATTCCATTCAATTTCAAGGGTCTCAAACCTAACTTTGGATATCAAGGATTCTGTTCAAGCTTTAAGTCTCCTTCAAGTTTTCACTAAGAAAACCCAAGTTTGAAGCATGTAGGTTTCAACCATTGGGTCCTTTCACCCATGGTGCCTAAGTTCTTTTTTACTTAAATTGTATGCTTCTAAATTGATTTACTTATGCGTCTTACTTATTATGAATTCGACTATGAATTAAGTTGGAGTTTCATAAAAGTGTAACTATTTGAGCATATTTTGAGCTATGAATCATGGATCTATCATGATATTTGTGAAGGATTTTGCTTTATATTGCATGGTGGTATTACCTAGTGTTAGTGGGTTAATTTACTTCAAGTTTACTTGTATGATTTCACTCTTAAATTGCATGATTTTATACTAGCATTGCACACCCACCAAGCATTTGATAAAATATCCTGTTAATGTAACTTGAGTTGTTGAAGGCCTAATGCTTGGCATATGAGTTAAGTGACTTTATGATGCTGAAAGGATGGTACTTATGTGATGATTTCATGATATGTATCTATAGTTTTGTGAGTTTAACATAAATAATTAAGGGGTTGGTACCTTAATCACATCGGATGGAGGTGGTAAGCCATCAACCAATTCAGGGGTTGATACCAGAATCACTTCCCATGGAGGGTGGTCATGTCCATCAACCAATAGAGGGGTTGATATATCAATTGCCTCAGATGAGGGTGGTAAGCCATCAACCAATAGAGGGCTTGATACCTCAATCACTTCTGATGGTTGTCATGTCTATCTACCAATTGAGGGTTTGATTCCTCAATTACTTCTAAGAGATGGTCTGCCTTGGATTCCAAGTACTAAGTTGCTTGGTTTATGATGATGGTCTCTTCCTCCACATGTAATATGTCCTATATAAGTATGTTTTACTTTAAGTATCATTCATACATGTCATATGGTGATTATGCTATCCATTATTTATGATATTGCATTTTGACTAGGTTGCATATCTCTTGTTGCATTGCATCCTACATACTTAGTACATCCAAACATACTAACACATACTCTATGCCTATATGATGTTACTATGTAGGAACCAGAGCTTCTCACGATCTTAATTATTCTCTTCGTGGTTAGTACTATCTCTATAAAGCAAGTTGGTGAGTCCTCAAATTTCAGGGACAATATGTTGATCTTATGCTATGTATAAAGACTCTCTTTCCTTTATTGTATGTTTTGACTATGAGGGTGAGCCCAATTTCTTGTATTGACCCCCGCTAAGTTCTATTTTTAGAGATGTTGTTTGATAAGTTATGTAATGATGCTATAAGCTTGGCTCCCTTTTGACTATTTTGATGATTTGTGAAAAGAAGGATTTCGCCTAGTCCCTTACCCTTATTTCTGTTCTTTTATTGTTGTTTATCAATTGGTTCTGTGACTAAGGATGTGTAGTGATATGTTAAAAGGCTTATTTAGGGTCCATTTGGGTTTCCCACTCATCATGTCAGGTGTAGCCTCTAGGCTTGGATCGTGACAAACTTCGTGTTAGAATACTTGGTTATTAATGCTCCTTTGCATCCAACACACCATGTTGATTAGTTTCTTATTCATGGTTGTGTTACGCACCAAAACTATGAGTAAGAGGCTATGAGACACTTTACGAAATATTTTCTTTCTTTATGATCTATGTCATGCTATTAAAGTTAGGTAATGTTTCCCCTCTAATGAATGTTCTTTGCTATGCTAGATCATGCCTAACACAAGAGGAAAAAGACCCCGTACACTCGAGAAACAATCGAGTCATGGAGAGCTCTAGAATGCTCTTACATTGCTAGCTCAAGTTATGGATAGTCAAGTCAATCAAGGGGCCCAAGCCCCTCATAGTCCTACTTCGGCTCTCGGGTAAGGGACTTTATGAGTATGAATCCATCGGAGTTCAATGGATCTAAAGTGGATGAGGACCCTTAAGAATTTATTGATGAGGTACATAATGTGTTGGCTATTATGGGTATTACATCAGAGGAAAAGGCGGAGTTGGCGGCTTACCAACTTAAGGGGTGGCCCAAATATGGTATACTCAATAGAAGGAGGAGAAGGGGAACAACAATGTGGTTCTATGAGAGGAGTTTAAGGTGGCATTTCTCTACTAGTTTTTCCCTCTTGAGCTTAGGGAGGCGAAAATAATGGTATACATGAATTTGAAGCAAGGATCTACGAGTGTGAGGGAGTATGCCCTCAAGTTCATCCAACTCTAAAAATATGCTCCCTAATTGGTGGTCGATCTAAGATCTAGAATGAATAAGTTTATGATGGGTGAATCTAATTTTGTAAATAAGGGGTGTCAGGCTGCTATGTTGATTAGTGATATGGATTTGTCCCACTTGATGACTTATGCCAAACAATTGGAGGGGGAGAAATTGAGTAAGACAAGGGGTCATGAGACCAAGCGGGCCCATTTTGATGGTAAGTTCCAATCTCCCAAGGGTTGCTGGTTTCATCAAGGTAAATGGTCTTCTCATGCTCCTAATAGAAGGTTTCCAGCGACCACCCAAGGGTCCAAGGATATGGTGTAGTGGTGCCTAATGCTATGGGTCTAAAATGTGGTAAGGGTCATGGTGACCCATGCTTGAAGGATACCAATGCTTATTTTGGTTAGGGGAAAGTGGGCTACAAGAGGATTGATTGTCCACATAATTGCAACAAGGGTAAAGATGTTCTCCTCAAAGCTAAGGTGCTAATGTGTTTCCTTTAGGAAGAAGAGATCGTCAACAAGGTGGTGCCCCAAGGCACAATCGATTTTATTCTCTTCAAGGGAAGCAAGGGGTATATAAGGTACCCGATGTCTTCACCAATATAGTAAAAGTCTTTGATTTTGATGTGTAGACATTGATAGGCATGGGTGCCACTCTTTGTTTTGTTACCCCTCTTATTTCCAAAAAGATTCATGTTAAGCTCGAATTATTGTGTGAGTCTTAGGAGGTGTCTACTCCCATTGGTGCATCTATTGTTGTTAGGAAGGTCTATCGAAATTGTCCCATTTGCATTTTGTATAAAATATTGCCTTGTGACTTGTTGAGTTGGATATGGTGGATTTTGATGTCATTCTTGGGATGGATTGGTTGCATGCGTATTATGCCTCTATTGATTGTAGAATACTTAAGGTCAAATTCCAATTCCCAAATGAACCCGTCCTTAAGTGGGAGAGTCATGATGTGGTGGTCAACGGTAGGTTTATCTCTTGCATTAAAGACCAAAAGTTGATCTCTAAGGGGTGTCTCTTTCATCATGAAAGGGTTAGGGTTGTTGACTCCAAAGTCCATCCTATAGAATCAGTTCTGGTGGTAAATGAGTTCCTTGATATCTTTCCTAGTGATCTTCCCGGTGTTCCTTCTGAAAGAGAAATAGATTTTGGCATAGACCTCCTTCCCAATACTCAACCCATTTGTAGTCCCTCTTACCGTATGGCCCCGGTGGAGTTAAAGGAGCAATTGAGGGACTTGTTGGAGAAGGGTTTTATCAGACCTAGCCAACCACCTTGGGGTGCCCTGGTATTATTTGTGAAAAAGAAGGATGGGTCCCTTAGAACGTGTATTGACTACAGAAAACTTAATAGGGTAACCATAAAGAATATGTATCCTCTACCAAGGGTTGATGATTTGTGTGACCAACTTCAAGGGCTTATCACTTCTCTAAGATTGATCTTTGGTTTGGGTTTCATCAAGTAAAGGTAAGGGAGTGTGACATTCCCAAGATGTCCTTCCAAACATAGTACGGGCATTATGAGTTCTTGTTTATGTCTTTTGGGTCGACCAATACACCAGCTATCTTCATGGATCTCATCAATAGGGTCTTTAAACCCTACTTTGATTTGCTTATTGTGGTTTTCATTAATGATATTTTGATCTACTATGATCGTAAGGAGGAACATGTGAGACATTTGAGAGTAGTATTGCAAAAATTGAGGGAAAAGAAGTTGGATTCCAAGTGTTGAAAGTGTGAATTTTAGATGAAAGAGGTTTCCTTCCTAGGTCATGTGAGGTCAGGGTATGGTAGTAAGGTGTACCCTAAGAAAACAGAGGTGATTAGAAATAGGCCTAGACCTTTGATTCCATTGAACATTAGAAGTTTCTTAGGCTTAGCGGGTTACTACTGGTTGCTTGTGAATGAGTTATCTTGTATTGCTTCTCCCATTACTAAGTTGACCCAAAAGAAGGCTAAGTTTGTGTGGACCGATGAGTGTGAAAAGAGTTTCCAAACTTTGAAGGATAAGCTTATCTTCGCTCCTATCTTGTCCTTAACGGAAGGGTTGGAAGGGTTTGTTGTGTATTGTGATGCCTCTTGGATTGGTTTGGGTTATATTTTCATGGAAAATGGTAAGGTGATAGCCTATTCTTCTAGACAACTCAAAGTGCATGAAAAGAATTATCCTACCCATGATCTTGAATTGGTCGTTGTTTATTTTTGCTTTGAAAATTTGGCGTCATTATTTGTATTGGTATAGGTTGATGTGTTTATCGAACATAAGAGCCCCCAATATGTTTCACTCAAAAGGACTTCAACTTGAGACAACAAAGGTCGTTAGAGCTTCTTAAGGATTATGATATGAGTGTCCATTATTTGCCCCATAAAGCTAATATTGTGGTGGATCCTTTAAGTAGGGGTCTATTGGTAGCCTAGCTCATTTTGGTGATGGGGCAAAAGAGGTGGCTAGAGAGGTTCATCAGTTGGCTAGATGGGAGGTTGGGTTGGAAGAGGTTGATAATGGTGGTATTGTAGTTGTTGATGGTTCAAAATCTTCCTTGTTTGATGAGATAAAAGAAAAGTAAGATCTTAATCCCTTCTTGTTAGAATTGAAGGTTTTTGTGAGTGATGGCAAGGTGGAGGTTTTCTCCCAAAGGGAGATGGTGCCCTTAGGTACCAAGGTATGTTGTGTGTGCCTAGTGTTGGTGGATTGAAAGAGAAGATTATTGATGAGGCTCATAATTCTTTCTATGCTACATACCTCGATTCTACCAAGATGTATATAGATTTGAGGGATATATTTTGGTGGGAAGGTTTGAAGAAGGACAATACCAAATTTTTGTCCAATTGTCATAGATGTCTATAGGTAAAAACCGAACATCAAAGGCTAGGTGGACTAACCCAAGATATAGAGATTCCTACTTGGAAGTGGGAGGAAATTAACATGGATTTTATGGTTGGGTTGCATAAGACTAGAAATGGTATTGATTCTATTTGGGTTATGGCTGATAGAATGACAAAGTTGGCTCATTTCCTACCAGTTAAGACTACTTATGAGGCCGAAGACTATGCTAGATTGTATGTTGATGAGTTGGTTAGATTGCATGGGGTGCCCTTGTCTATTATATCGGATCGTGGTGCTCAATTCACTTCACACTTTTGGAGGTCCTCCAAAGAGGTCTTGGTGCAAACATAAAGCTTAGCACGATCTTTCACCTTCAAACGGATAGCCAAGCCAAAAGAAATATCCAAACTCTTGAGTATATGCTTAGAGCTTGTATTTTGGAGTTTAAGGGAAGTTCGGACGATCATATTACATTGATTGAGTTTTCTTATGATAATAGTTATCATTCTAACATTGCTATGACTCCTTTTGAGGCTCTCTATGGTAGATGTTATAGGTCCCTCGTTGAATGGTTTTTGGTAGGGGAAATGACATTGTTGTGGCCAGATCTGGTCACGGAGGCTATGGAGAAGGTAAGGTTTATTAGCGAGAGGTTGAAAATGGCCCAAATTCATCAAAAGTCCTATGCTGATGTGAGGACAAGAGAGCTTGAATTTGAACTTGGTGATTGAGTTTATTTGAATGACTCAACCATGAATGGTGTGGTTTATTTTGGTAAGAAGGGTAAATTGAGTCCAAGATATGTGGGTCCTTATAGAGTGATGAGGAGGATTGGCAAGGTAGCTTATGAGTTGGAGTTGTCTAGTGAAATGGCCTTGGTTCATCCGGTCTTTCATATATCCATGTTGAGAAAATGTGTGAGTGATCCGAATGCTATTGTTCCATTGGATGTTGTGGGAGTTATTGAAGACCACTTGACCTATGAAGAGGTTCCAATAGAGGTCTTGGATAGACAAGTGAAGAGGCTGAGTAATAAGGATGTGGCTTCCATTAAGGTCCTTTAGAGGAATCAACAAGCCGAATGTGCTACATGGGAGGCTGAGCAGACATGTAGAAGCAATATCCCTATCTCTTTCATTCTACTCAAGACTAAGGTACTAATTCTAAGTCTGATTTCATATCTCATGTATCAGCCCTTTTTGTTATTGCATGCATTCATTTTATGTTGACAAGTTCAAGGTAATTTTGACACTTATGTTGAGATTTTTGAAACGATGTTTAAGTGTATTGATGCATTCTTGTTGGGGCTAATTTATTCATGATTACTCTTCTTATATAAGTTTCTTTGACATTTGGGGACAAATATTTCCAAGGGGTAGATATTGAAACTACCCAAAAAATTGCCCAAAAAAGTGCCCCAAAAGGGCCCAAATTTGTAATTTCCATATATCTCAAAATTCATGCATGATATCAAAAATTCGACTACATATTCTTGTTCAGAGGAAACAATTTAGTGGGAGATAGGTCTAACCCCAATTTTAGAACAATCGTATCAAAATTCAAAATCCCAAAAATTTAGAATTCCAATGTGGGTCCACGTTGGTACCGTGATGCGCCTCCGTCGCGGACTAGTGTTATTTTTGCCTAGTTTTATTATTTCGGTCCGAGGCCTTTGGCTGTTGGGACTAAGTCTTCCCATACATAAAAACACCCATACTCAGTCATATGTCACCTTCATATCATACATGACATTCCCCAATACTCTCTGAAACACTTAGCGAAATATTTCACTCAAAATTCAAGTGCCAAAACTCACTCTAGATCTTAAGGATTTTACTCAAGCTTCAAGTTCTCATCTCAATCTTCATCAAGGAATTCTTAAAGCTAAGGTATGTGGGTATCAACCATTGGGTCCTTTCACCTATGGTGCCCAAGCTTCGTTTTTACTTAAATTGCATATTTCAAAGTTGATTTACTTATGGGTCATACTTATTATGAATTTGACTATGAACTAAGTTCAGGTTTCAGAAAAGTGTGACTGTTTGAGCATGTTTTGAGCTATGAAACTGAGATCTATCTTGATATTTGATAAAAGGGTTTTGATTTATATTGCATGATAGTATTAACTAGTATTAGTGAGTTGATTTACTTCAAGTTTACTTACATGAGTTGACTCTTGAATTACATGATTTTATACTAACATTGCACACCCACCAAGTGTTTGATAAAATGTCCACTTTATAAATCTTGAGTTGTTGAAGGTCTAATGCTTGGCATATGAGTTAAATATTTTATGATAATGAAAGGATGTTATTTATGTGATGATTTCATGATATGTATCTATAGTCTTATGAGTTGACCATAACTAATTGAGGGGTTGATACCTCAATCACCTTAGATGGGGGTGGTAAGCCATCAACCGATTGAGGGGTTGATACCTCAATCACTTCTAAAAGAGGGTGGTCATGTCTATTAACTAATTAAGCAGTTATAGCTGAATAGCCTCAGATGGGGGTGGCAAGCCATCAACCAATTAAGGGGTTGATACCTCTATCACTTTCAATGGAGATTGGTCATGTCTATCAATCAATTAAGGGGTTGATTCCTCAATCACATCTAAGGGGTGGTCTACCTTAGATTCCAAGTACTAAATTTGTTTGTCTATGATTATGGTCTCTTCCTTCATATGTAATATTCCTATATAAGCATGTTATACTTCAAGTATCATTCATACATGTCATATTGTTATTATGCTATCCATTGCTTATGATATTGCATTTTGACTATGTTGCCTATCTCTTATTGCATTGCATCCTACATATATTAGTATATTCAAATGTACTAATGCATACTCTATGCCTACATGATGTTACCTTGTAGGAACCAGAGCTCCTCATCATCATCCACATTCGCCTCGTGGCTCATACTATCTCTAGAAAGCAAGTTGGTGAGTTCTAAAATTTCAGGGACAATGTCTTGATCTTATGCTATGTATAAAGACTCTCTTTCCTTTATTGTATGTTTTGACTATTTGGGTGAGCCTGTTTGCTTATCTTGCCCCCCGCTAAGTTCTATATTTAGAGGTGTTGTTAGATAAGTTGTGTAATGATGCTATAAGCTTGGCTCTTTTTTGACTCTTTTGATGATTTGTGAAAAGAAGGATTTCCCCTCATCCATTTGGCCTTATTTCTATTCTCTTATTGTTGTTTAATTGCTTTCGTGATAAATGATGTGTAATGATATGTTAAGAGGCTTATTTGGGGTCACTTTAGGTTCTCCGTTTGCCATGTCACATCTAGGCTCTAGGCTTGGGTCATGTCAATGTTGGGGTTTTATGACTTGTTGATTAACTATGCATGTTCTGAGCTATGAAACTATAATCTATCAGGTTATTTGATAGGGGATCTTGATGTATCTTGCATGAGGGTGTTACCAAGTATTGGTGGGTTGTTTTACATTATGTTTTCTCACACGTTTTCACTCTTAAATTGCATGATTTTAAACTATCATTACACACCGGCCAAGTGTTTGACAAAATGTCTTGTTAAGGATTCTTGAGCGATTGATGGTCTATTGCACGGCTTATGAGTCAAGAGACTTTATGATGATGAAAGGAATGTATTTATGTGTTAAATTCATTAAAAGTATCTATGGTGTTGCAAGTTGGTCTCGCCTTATTGAGGGGCTGCCATGCCTCAATCACCTTGTTAAAAGGGTTCCAAGCCTCAATTACCTTATTGAGAGGGTGCTAAGTCTCAATCACCTTGTCGGGGGTGGCATGCTCGTACTACCACGTTGAGGGGTATGTACCTCAATCACCTTCCAAGGGGGTGGTATGCCTTAGAGTTCAAGTAATGGTATGCTTGGACTATGTGATATGGTCACTTACTACTCATGTAACTATATTTGCAAGGTATATGATTTACAAGCATGTTTTACCTCAAGCATTGATCATGCATGTCATATTGATATTTTAACTGTCCTTTGCTTATGATTATGAAGCTTGTCCATGTTGCCTATGGCTTGTTCCATTGCATCCTAGATGCTTACTATATTCAAACGTACTAATGCATACTCTATGCCTACATGATGTTACCATGTAGGAACCAGAGCTCCTCACATTCTATCACGATCCAATTCTAGGGCCTAGACGTAATACAGCAAATAAGGAACCCTAAGGGACCCCAAAAAAGCCTCATAACATATCATTACACATCACTGGTCATGGAAGTAATTAAAAAATATAATTAGATTAGAAACAAGGACAAAGGGGCTAAAGGGAAACTTTCATGACATAGATATCAAAACAAGAGAGTTAACGCTCTATACATAACATATCCAATAACACCTCTAAAACTTAGATAGGAGTGGGGACCAAGATAAGCAATTGGGCTCAGTCTCATACTCAATACATACATAAAAGAAAGATAGTCTTAGTACATAGCATGAGATCATAGACAGACTCCCAGGAATGGATGACTCACAAACTAACTTGAGAGAAATCGTACTAGCCACATGGAGGAAAATGCTCAAGTGGGGCTCCGGTTCCTATATGGTGACATCATGTAGGCATAAAGTATGTGTTAGTACGTCTGAATATACTAAGTAAGTATGATGCAATGCAACAAGTGATAAGGAACATAATCAAAATGCATAAGCATAGGCAAATGAGTAGCATATAACAATATGGCATGCATGGAAGATGCTTGAAGTAAATCATGCTTGCATGGAACATAATACATGTGCAAGAAGAGACCATCGTTATAGATTTCATAGTCCATTGAGGTACCAACCCCTCAATTGGTTGGTGGATTGTCTCACTCTACAACCCATAGTGATTGATGTACCAACCCCTTAATTAGTTGGTGGAGCGTCTCACCCTACCACCCATGGTGATTGAGGTACGAACCCCTGAACTAGATTATCAAGGTACAAACCCCTTGTCATGGCTATCAAGGTATAAACCCTTTGGCATGGTTAATCGGGCTCATAACTCCTTGAGTGTGGCATGGTCCATTCCCAACAAATATAGGAGAATATCATATATATACATTACTTTCATCATCATAAAGTCATTCAACTCATAAAACATACATTGAACCTTCAACTCCTCAAGAAATCATAACTGGACATTTTATCACACACTTAGCAGTTGTGTAGTGCTAGTGTAAAACCATGCAATTTAGGGATGAAATCATGCAAGAAAGTTCAATGTAAAACCATACACAAATACTTCATAACACTCTCAAGAAGTATACATCAAGACCCTTTATCAAAACCCACTATGGTTCTTAGATTCATAGCTCAAAACATGCTAAAACAGTTACAATTTCAAGAAACCCCAACATAGTTCATAGTCTAATTCATAATAAGTAATACCTATAAGTAAATCAACTTCAAATCATATAATTTAGGTAAAAAGGAAGCTTGGGCTTCATGGGTTAAAGGAACAAATGAATAAAACCCACATACCATAGTTTTAGAGAATTTTTTGATGAAGATTTGAATGGAGAATTGAAGCTTGGATGAATTCCATAAGTTCCGGAAGAGATTTGGCCACTTGAATTTTGATTGAACTATTTGTCTAAGTGTTTAAGAGAGTTATTGGTGAATGTCTTGGATGATATGAATGTTAAATATGGCTTAGTATAGGTATTTTCACGTATGGGAAGACATATGCCCAAGACTCAAAAGGCTTGGACTGAGCAATAAATAGCTGGGCACAAGGTACACACTGGTGCGCTAGATCACTAGGAATAACATTTTTATGATTTTCAAATTTTCCTACGGTTGCTCTTAAATAAAGGTTAGACCCTTTTACTACTCAATATTTCCCCTAAATAAGAATATGAAGTCCAATTTTCGATATTATGCACGGATTTTGAGATATATGAAAATTACTATTTTGGATACTTGTAATGCACATTTTCGAACACTTTTTGGGGTCGTTTCAATATCTCACCCTTGGGAACATTCGTCCCCGAATATCAAAGAAAGGTATATGAGAGATGTAAACCTAACAATTTCAACCCACTTAAGGATGCAACAATGCACTTAAACACAATTTTAAAAATCTCAACGTAAATGTAAAATCATCATGAACTTGTCAATTTAAACATGAATGTATGCTATGACATGAGGGACGAAATTAAGACTTGAGATCACATGGGAGACTTAGATCAATACCTTAGGCTTGAGGGGAGTGGAAATAATAACGATATCGCCTTTGCATGTCCGTTTTAGCCTCCTATGTAGCACTTTTAACTTTTTGATTCCTCCAAAGGACCTTAACGGAAGTCATATCCTTGTTCCTCAACCTCTTCACTTGTCTATCCTAAATATGAATAGGAAACTCTTCATAAGTCAACTTGTATTAAACAACACCCACAATATCAATAGGTATAATAGCATTTTGGGTCATCCACACATTTTCTCAACAAGGATAGATGAAATGCCGGATGAACCAATTCCATTTCACTAGGCAACTCCAACTCAATAGCTACCTTGCCAATCCTTCTCACCACCCTATATGGACCCACGTATCTTGGAGTCAACTTTCACTTCTTACCAAGACAAACCACACCCTTCATGGGTGATTCCTTCAAATAGACCCAATAGACCAATTTGAATTCAAGATCCCTTCTCCTCATATTGGCATAGGACTTTTGGTGACTTGGGGCCGTCTTCAACCTTTCTCTAATCATCCTAACCTTCTCAACAGCCTCCATAACTAGATCTAGTCCCAACAAAGCCACCTCTCCATATCCTTAAGTGTTTGGATAGTTCCTTCAGCTTGGCCATCTGTTTGAGGGTGTAAGGTCTTACTAAGCTTAACTCATGTACCAAGACCCTTTAGAAAGGACCTCCAAAAGCGAGAAGTGAATTGTGCCCCACGATCCGATATGATGGATAAAGGAATCCCATGCAACCTTACCAAGTCATGAATGTATAACCTTGTATAATCTTAAGCCCCATATGTGGTCTTAATCGGTAGAAAGTGAACTAATTTTATCATCCTGTCAACCACAACCCAAATAGAATCAAAACCATTTCTAGTCTTCGGCAACCCAACCACAAAAAAATCCATATTTATCTCTTCCTACCTCCAAGTAGAAGCCTCAATGTCTTGGGTTAGGCCACCCAGCCTATAATGTTCGACTTTAACTTGGTAATAGTTATGACAACCAAAAACGAATTTGACAATGTCCCTCTTCATGCCTCCCTACCAATACACATATCTCAAGTCTCTATACATTTTGGTAGAACCGAGATGGATAGAATAAGAAGAGTATGGGCCTCATCAAGGATTTTCTCCCTCAAAGTATAAACACAAAGCACACAAAACCTACCTTGGTAACTAAGGGCACCATCTCCCCCTTTCAATTCTAACAATG
Organism: Solanum sejunctum; assembly: GCA_025642045.1. Taxonomy (NCBI): domain Eukaryota; kingdom Viridiplantae; phylum Streptophyta; class Magnoliopsida; order Solanales; family Solanaceae; genus Solanum; species Solanum sejunctum. The sequence goes on from JAOTQJ010205479.1 coordinate 15,706, forward strand.
AGGAATCAAGATCTTGCTTTTCTTTCACCTCATCAACCAAGAAAGACCTTGATCCATCATTAATAACAATACCCCTATTACCAACCCTTTCCAACCTAACTCCCAATTTAGCCAATTGATGCACCTCCCTAGCCGTCTCCTTATCACCACCATCAACATGAGCTAGGCTACCCATAGGAACCCTACTTAAAGTATCAGCCACCACATTTGCCTCACCATGATGATAATATACACTCATATCATAGTCCTTAAGAACTTATAATCCTCTCCTTTGCCTTATGTTGAGATCCTTTTGAGTGAAGACATATTGGAGGATCTTATGATCGGTGAAACATGCACCCCATACAAGTAATGTCGCCAAATATTTAATGAAAAACACAATTGCGGTTAACTCGAGAACATAGGTAGGGTAGTTCTTTTCATGAACTTTGAGTCATCTAGAAGCATAGGTTATGACCTTACCATTTTGCATCAACACACAACCCAAACCAATATGGGAAGCATCACAATACACAACAAATCCCTCAAGACAATCTAATAGTGATAATATAGGAGCAGATACAAGCTTATTTTCAATGTTTGGAAACTCCTTTCACATTAATCGGACCACACAAACTTGGCCTTCTTTTGAGTCAATATTATCATTGGAGAAGCAATACAACAGAACCCATTCAACCTGCGATGATTGCCCATTAAGCCTAAGAAACTCCTAATGTCTAACGGTTTTGATGGTCTAGGCCAATTTCTAATCATATTGATCTTCTTAGGATCCACCTTAATACCATCCCCTGATACAACATGTCCTAGGAAGGCAACCTCCTTCAACCAAAATTCACACTTTTCATATTTAGCATACAATTTCTCCTCCATCAATCTTTGCAACATAACCATCAAATGAGCCCTATGCTCTTTCTCACTATGAGAATAGATCAAAATGTCATCAATGAGGACCACAACAAAAGTAATCAAGGTAGTTTTTAAAGACCCTATTCATTAGGTCCATAAAGATGGCCGGTGCAATGGTCAACCCAAAAGATATCCCCATAAATTCATAATGCCTATACCTAGTTCGGAGGCCATCTTGGGAATATAACACTCCCTCACTTTTACTTGATGATACTCGGATCGAAGATTAATCATAGACAAATGGCTAGCCTCTTGCAATTGGTCCAATAAATCATCAATCCTTTGAAGGTGATACCTATTCTTGATTGTGACCCTATTGAGTTGCTGGTATTCGATGCACATCCTAAGGGACCCATCCATCTTTTTCACAAACAAAAAAAGTGCACCCGAAAGGTGATTGGCTAGGCCTAATAAATCCTTTCTCCAAAAAGTCCCTTAATTGTTCCTTTAACTCCTTCAACTCTATCGGGACCATAGGGTAAGGGGGAATAGAAATGAGTTGAGTATCAGGGAGGAGGTCTATGCCAAAGTTTATTTTGGATGGGTCAGGAGGAACACCGAGAAGGTCATTAGTTAAGACCGAGAAGGTCATTAGTTAAGACATCAAGAAACTCATTTACAACCAGAATCGACTTTATGGGAAGGACTTTAGACTCCACACCCCTAACCTTCACAAGATGGTAAAGACACCTTTTAGAGATCAGCTTATGGGTTTTAATGCTAGAGAAGAATCTACCCTTGACCACCATATCTTGACTTTCTCACTCAAGGATGGGCTCATTTAGAAATTGAAATTTGACCCTACGAGTTCTACAATTAATAGAAGTATAGTATGCATGCAAGCAATCCATCCTAAGAATAATATCAAAATCAACCATGTCTAACTCATCAAGATCACAAGGCAATATTATATGCAAGATGTAAATAGGATAACTTTTATAAACTTTTCAAGCAATAATAGATGCACCAATAGGAGTAGACACCTCATATGACTTATGCAACAACTTGGGGTTAACTTTGATATTTTTGGCAACAAAAAGGGTAACGAAAGAAAGACTGGCACCTGGATCGATCAATGCATACACATCAAAGTCAAAGATTTGCAACATTCCGATAACAACATCGAGGACTTGATCAACCCCTTGCCTTCCAGGCAAAGCATAGAATCAGTTGTGCCTTGAGGCACCATCTTGATGGCTACCTCTATCCAAGGGAACCACATTAGCACCTTGTGTATGAACCTCCGTTCCCTTGTTGCTATTTTGAGGATAATCTATCAGATTATGCCCCATTTCCCTACAACCAGAACAAGTATCAACATTTCTCAAACATGGGCCACCATGACCCTTACATCACTTTGGACATATATCAATAGGAGCCATACCCCTCACACCTTAGGCCCTTGAAAAATCAATGGCAACCGTCTTTTGAAAAGCATGAGAAGAACCTTGGCTCTTATGGAACCTACCACTCTTTTGTAACTTACTCTTAAAACGATCCCTCTTGGCCTCATGACTCCTTCTTTTCCTCAATTTCTACTCTTCTATTTCTTTGGTGTAGGTCATCAAACATGATATGTCCATGTCATTAATCAATATGGCGGACCTGTATTCTTCACTAACCAAGTCAAAAACACCCATCACAAATTTAATCATTCTCTACCTTGGGTTGGCAATCAAGTAAGGAGTAAAATCTAAAAGTTGGTTGAACTTGAGGGTATATTCCCTCACACTCATTGACCCTTGTCTCAAACTCATAAATTCCACCAATTTAGCTTCCCTAAGCTCAAGAGGGAAGAACCGAATAAGGAAAGACACTTTGAACTCTTCCCAAAGCACCATATAATTAACACCCTTCTCTTCTTTCCATTAGTTGTACAATATTTGTGCTACCCCTTTGAGTTGGTAGGCCGCCAACTCCACCTTTTCTTCCAGCCTCGCACCCGTGATAGCCAATATCTTGTAGACCTTATCAATGAACTCATGAGGGTTCTCATCTACCTTTGACCCATAGTATTTAAGGGGATTCATTCTCATGAAGACTCTCACTTGAGAAGATGTAGGAGCATGAGGGGGTTGGGTCCCTTGATTCGCTTAATTAGCAACAACTTTTACAAGAAAAGTAAGAGCATCCTTAAGCTCCCTATTGGGTGGTTGTTCCTCAGGTGTATGGGCGCGTCTTCTCCTTGTATTGGCATGATCTAGCATTGCAAAGAACAATCATTAGGGGGAAAAACTTACTTCAACTCTATAACACGACCTAGGACATGAAGAACGGAAATATTTCCTAAAATATCTCATAGCCTCCTACTCATAGTTGTGGTGCACAACACAACCATGAATAAGACTTTAATCAACATGGTATGTTAGACTCCAAGGATCTAACAACCAAGCGATTTTGATACCATGTTTCACACGACCTAAGCCTAGGACCTAGACATGACACGGTGCATGGGGAACCCGAATGGACCCTAAGCAAGCCTCTTAACATATGATTACACATCCTTGGTCGCGAAAGCAATAAATTATCAATAAACAACAAAAAGCAAGGGTAAAGGGACTAAGTGAAAACCTTCATATCATAAACAACAAGAGTCAATAGAGTCAAAGCTCATAGCATAGATACATATCATCTTAAGCAATACCTCTACTACATATATAAGACCAGGCGCTAAGATAAAGCAATCGAGCTCACCCTCATAGTCAATACATAAGTCAAGAGAGAAAGTCTTAATATATAGCAAGAGATCATAAGTAATATCTCTGGAATGAAGAACTCACCAACAAGCTTGATAGAAGTCGTACTAGCCACGTGGAGGAAGAGAATGATCTAGAGGTACACCGGTTTCTACATGGTGACATCATGTAAGCATAGAATATGCATTAGTAAATTTGAATGTACTAAGTATCTAGGATGCAATGCAATAATAGATAAGTATCATAATTGAAATGCTTAGTTAGTCAATGGATGAGCATATGGCAATATGACATGAATGGAAGATGCTTGAAGTAAATCATACTTCTATAGGACATAAAACAAGTGTAAGGAGTGACCATTCTTAGTGTAATCCAAGTCCTACTACCTCCTTGTAGAGGAACATAAGGTACAAACCCCTTCATGAGGTTGATGGAGTACAAACCCACCAACAGATTGATGGGTACAAACCACCAACATGGTTGATGGAGTACAAACCCACCAATGGGTTGATGGAGTACAAACCCCCCAATAAGGTTGATGGGTATGAACCCCCAATAAGGTTACCCGAGCCTACCATCCCCCAAGCTAGGTGATTGAGTTACCACTTCCTCAATAGGTTACCCGGGCTTACAACCCCCCGAGCTAGGCTTGGTCATCCCTAACACTATAGAGAAAATATCATATATACACACACACTCCTTTCATCATATAGTCATCTTAGCCATACATTTTTCTCATCTTCATATAATCATCATATTCATACATTCCTTTCATCATCATTTAGTCATTATATATATACATTAATTTCATCATCATTTCATTATTATATCATCATCATTTCATCATCATATAATCATTATTTCATCATTATATAATCATAATTTCATCATCATTTCATCATCTTATAATCATTCAACTCATAAGACATGCATTAGACCTTCAATTCCTTAAGAATCTGTAATCACACATTTTTATCAAACACTTAGAGGGTGTGCAGTGCTAGTGTAAAACCATAATATTCAAGAGTGAAATTATGCTAGTAAATTCAATGTAAAAATCTTCAATAGATACTTGGTAACACCTTCAAGCAATATAAAAATAAAATCCTTCATGAAATCTTACAATAGACCTTAGATTAATATCTCAAAATATAGTAAAACAGTTACAATTTCATAAACCCCAATATGGTGTGCGTGATTTTCATAATAGATAAGACTCATGAATAAACAAACTTTAAATTATGCAATTTTGAGTAAACGAGAGATTCGTATCACGGATGAAAGGAACCCATCCAAAAAAATCACATACATTAGCTTTGGAGATGAACATGATGAAGATTGGAGATGAATACTTGAAGCTTGAGAGGAAATCCTTAGATCTAGAGAGGCTTTTGAGACATGAGTTTAGGAGTAAAATATTTTGCTAAGTGTTTGAATGAGTACTAGGAAATATTTTGAATGATATGAGGGTGAAAAATGGCTAACTATAGGCATTTTCACATTTGGGAATACTTAGGCCCAAGACTTAAAAGTCTTGGACCGAAGTCAATACTAGCCAGAAAAATTACAGTAGTGCGCGCCCTTGGCGCATCTATCCAGGGGCACAAAAAGCTCTTTTGAATTCATTTTTTAAAAAATTTAAATTGCTAATTTTTTGATCTTAAATCAGGGTCAGATCTATTTTCCACTCAAAATGATCCTCTTACCAAGAATATGAAGTTTGATTTTTGAAATAACGCACAGATATTGAGATATATGGAAATTACGACTTCGGGCACTTTCGAGGCACATTTTTGGGCACTTTTTAGGGCCGTTTGATCACTGAGACCCACTACCCACACCCTATGAAAAAAATGTACATTGTCCCTTAATGTACAAGATCAAGCAAAAATAGAATGTAAAGGGTTAAAATATACCTAAACACCTAAGCGCCAAGGTCCACCTTGGGTTGCCTCCAAGCTATGACCTAGTCAAATTGGTTAGTCACACTTTACTAATTGCCCAAACTTCACTCTTAAGCTTATCTAGATGCTTCATGGACTAATGGATGTCGAAGATAACTTCTTCGTTATTCAATCTAAACCTGAGTTGACTAGCTTCCATATCCACTAGAGCTCGTCCAATGGCTAGGAATGGTCCTCCCAAGATGATTGTGATGTCGAAGTTGACCTCACAGTCTATTATCACAAAGTCTACAGGGAATAGGAATTGCTCCACTTTAACTAACACATCATAGAGTATCCCCATAAGCTTCTTCACCATTGGATCCGCCATTTACAATTGCATGTTAGTAGGAGTAGGGCCTCCCAATCTAAGCTTCTTGTTGCTCCCAATCTAAACTTCTTGTAAACAGCAAAGGGCATCAAATCGATACTGGCACCTAAATCACATAGTTCCTTTGCAAACTCCACATCTCCTATAGTGCAAGGTATAGTATAAGCACCTGGATCATCATGCTTCTAAGCTAAGGACTTCATAGTGGTAATGTTGAATGTTGAATCTCTTGAAAATTCTCCTCACTAGTGTGCTTTTTGGTGACCAAGTCCTTCATATACATGGCATAACTTAGCATTTTCTCCAAAGCCTCAATGAGAGGGATGTTGATAAATAGCTACTTGAGCCTAGAGAGAAAGTGTTGGAACTGGCCATCCTCCTCCCTCTTTTGGATCCTTTGTGGGAAAAGAGGAGAAGGCCTAGGGATGGGCTTAAATTTCTATGATGCTTCAGCTGCTTCACTCACTCCATCTTTGCCACAATCATCTCCTTCATTCGCATCCTTTGCTGCAACAATCTCCTTACGAACATCTTTCTTATCAACTGGCATAGGAGGATCAATAGTGCTCTTGTCACTGCTAGTGGTAAATGCCATACACTACACTTCATTCTTAGGATATAGGGTTTCTAGGCAATGTACCCTTCTGACGCTGATTCAACTGAATTGCCACTTGACCAAACTATTGTTTAAGTTATTTAATATCCATAAAATGAGACTCTATTTTCTAATTTATATTGTCTTACTTTATGTTATTTCATTCATTTATTTATTAAAATATCACTTTTACTTAATCTTACTCAATTTGCATGTTACTCAATTTGCGTATATTGTTATATTTTGCAGCTTATCTATTATTCTTTTTTTCATTTATTTACTTATTTTATAATAAATTCTCACACCCAATGTTTCAACATATTGTTCACAATAAGTTTTTTATATGCTAACTTATTCTATATGCATGCTTGTAAACAAACATCTATATTTTTATAAACTTTCTTATATCTATAGTTTATTTGTTTATTACTTAATTGTCAATCTTATTTCAGTAGTAATTATGTCATTATTATTGTTTTTCTATGAATATTATAGACATACATATGACATACCTTGTATTTTTGTTCTTTTTACAATTAATGAAATTTTCTTATCATCAATTTTTTTTTTTAAAAAAGAAGAATTATCATAAGTTATTTTCCTAAGCTAGATTTAAGGGCTATTTTCGGATAGGCTCTGAGGGATGCCTAACACCTTCCCCTCGAGTAATCAAAATCCTTACCTAGAATTTTACTATTTTCGCATATCCATATAGAGTTAAATTGGTTTTCTAATATTTTTCTTAAAATTAGGTTAAGGCTCTAAACATATATATTTCAAAAACCAGAGAGCATAGCTACATGATGTTGTGAACGTTTTTGACTAGTATGAAATGGGGAGTGATAATATGTGACATCAGTTCTTGGGATAGTTATAGCTTGTTTTCTTGAACTTATCTATATATTTGACTGTTATCTTCCGCTTTATCTTTATTTGTCAAGTTGCTTGGGTTTTGGGATAACTCATCTTGGTAGGTTAGGTGAGTGCCATCACACCTAATTTTCGGGTTGTGATAATTTTGTATCAGAGCCACAGGTTTGTAGGTCTCAGATGTGTACAAGCCTAGTCTAGTAGATTCCTGAGGATCGATGCAAAAATGTTCATTAATTATCCTTAAGAGACTATGAAGACTATTAGGATACTCTATTTGAGTTTTGAGTGTTCATATTCCTTTTAATAAATAGCGAGGACCAAAGCTATTGCTACTACAAATTAAGGAGAGGTAGCCCTTGATATTGCTATAGAGACCCCAGTTAGGGATAGGGGTCGTGCCTTAGGGCAAGGTAGAGGCTGAGGCCGAGGAGCCGCATTGGTAAGGGACTATAAGTAGGGTATCTCTACCGAACCAACTATATAGCCTAGATAGGAGCAAGTTTACATGAGTTTGCTACAACATCTCTACTGTACGATACACTTTTAAGAGTCTTGGGTGTGTTAGAGACTTTGGGGTAGACAGTTAGCCAAGCTGACACTCTTGGTACTTCACAAACTCGGTGAGGGTGCAACCTTAGGATTAGCAGCAGGCCCTTGAGGCCTAGGTTGTTGGTGAGAAACCACTAACAACCCCGATTGATAAGATTCCACTAGTTACTCACTTTACTCATGATGAGCAGCGAAGATATGTTAGATTTCAAAAGATGGACCCACCTCAGTTTCAGGGTCGAAAGACTGAGGATGCTCATGAGTTCTTGACCACTTGTAAAGAGTTATTGGATACCATTGGACTAGCATAGACACATTGTTTGAGATATGTCACTCTCCAGTCCATTGGCCAGTCAGGGGGTGGTACACAATCCCTTCCAACTGGATCTTCTCAGATAACTTAGGAGTTATTTTCTGATGCATTATATGATCAATTTGTTCCTTAAAGTGCCCGTGAGGAGAGCAAAATAAGGTTTTATAGTTTGAGATAGTGCATCCTGACTAATTTGGACTAAAAGATTAGGTTTTGTCGGTTAGCCCATCATGCTATAGCTATGCTTAGGATGGAGGAGGAGAAGGTTTGCAAGTTTGTGAGGGGTTTGATTTATCCTATTAGACAGTCGCTATTATGGGTGGTCAGGGATGGATCCTCTTTTTAAGTAGTTGTTAGTACTACCAAGGAGGTAGAGTTGATATAGAGGGAGGAGTTTAGGGACCCCAAAATGGTTTGTACTTTAGGACAATATTCAGGTGCCTCGTCAGGGTGATAAAGGTATGACCAGAGGAGGTACTTCTTTTCAGCATCATGCGGTTCATGCAGCCTTGCTAGCTACAGAGGAGAATGAGGTCCTGTGACTCTTATAGTTTAGGTCAGATTACATCTGGTTCCCAGTTGAGGCCCATGTATTGGGGAGATTACTTCATCCGTCCTACTCCTTCACATCAGCTCTCTACCCCTAGATCCTGCTTTGGGTGTGGATGTCTTGATCATATAATTCACCAATGCCCTAAATAGACACATTTTAGGCCCCACCATTCATACTCCATCAGACCTATTTGAGACTCAACAACACCAGCCATAGGTTCAGCCATACAAACTATGGGTTGGGGTAGAAGTTAGACTAAAAGAGGTGGACGTACCAGTGGTAGAGGAGTAGCTGATACTTTTACTGCTTCAGGTGGTAGAGGATCAACTTCTACGAATATAGGTCGAGGTGCTTATTACCATGCATTTTCGAGTAGACCTAAGGCAGATGCCTCTGATGCTGTGATCATAGGTATTATTTTGATTTGCCATTACCCTATATCTATATTATTTGATCCTGCCTCTACTTATTCATATATGTCTGTTTATTTCTTTGTGGGGTTTGAGTTGCCTTGTGATTCCATATCTATGCTTGTTTATGTTTCGACCCTAGTAGAAGAGTCGTTAGTAGTGGATTGGGTGTATCGATCCTGACTTGTTACTTTGGCAGGCTATGAGAAGTGGGTAGATCTAATTATATTGGATATGGTAGGTTTTGATATTATTCTAGGTATGGATTGGGTATATCTATATAGTGTTATTCTTGATTGTTATGCGAAGACTGTTACCTTAGCCATGCCAGGTAGACAAGGATTGAGTGGACTGGTTTGGAGGGATCCTATCCCAACCAAGTGATATCCTATATTTGGGCCCAAATGTTGATTGATCGAGGGTGTTTGGCTTATTTGGCCTTCATTTGTGATACTATAGCTAAGTCAACTTCTATGGAGTCTATTCTGGTGGTTTATGAGTTTTTGAATATGTTTCCTATGGATCTACCTGGAGTTCCTCCTGATTGAGACATTGATTTTGCTTTTGACCTTGAGTTGGGCACTAAACCCATTTATGTCACTCCTTATTGGATAGCTCCAACTAAATTGAAGGAGTTAAAGGATTAGCTCAAGGATTGTGCGAGGGATTTTTTTGCCCTAGTGTTTCACGATCAAGTGCCACAGTCTTGTTTGTAAAGACAAATGACAGATCCATGAGGATGTGTACTGAATATAGACAGTTGAACAAAGTGAATATCAAGAACAAGAACCCGCTTCCCTACTTAGATGACTTATTTGATTAGCTTCAGGGAGCATCCGTGTTTTCTAAGATTAAGTTGAGGTCTAGGTATCTCAGCTTCAGAATCACCCATCATATATACCAAAGATAGCCTTCTAGACCAATTACGGCCACTACGAGTTCCTTGTTATGTCTTTTTGGTTAATAAACACTGCTGCAACATTTATGGAGCTAATTAATAGGGTGTTTCAACCATATCTGGACTCATTCGTGATTGTGTTTATCAATGATATCTAGGTCTATTCCAAGACTGAGGAGGACCATGTGAGGCATTTGAGGATTATACTCTAGAGGTTAGGGAGGAGAAGTTATATGCAAAGTTCTCAAAGTGTATGTTCTGGTTAAGTTTTGTGGCATTCTTGGGGTATGTGTTGTCCAAAGAGGGTATTCAAGTTGATCTGGCAAAGATTGAGGTTATACGGGGTTGCACTAGGCCTACCTTTGCTATAAAGATTCACAGTTTTTTTGGCTTGGCTAGTTCTGATCACCATTTTGTTCAAGGTTTCTCCACTATTGCAGCTCTACTAACTAGGCTTACTAAAAAAATTGTGGTTTTTCCTTGGTTCGATGAGTATGAAGAAAGCTTCCAAAAGCTTAAGTTATTGTTAACTATAGCTCCTTTTCTGATTTTGCTAGAGGAGGGTGTTGATTTCACTATTTATTGTGATGCCTTATGAGTGGGGTTAGGTGGTGTGTTGATGCAATAAGGGAAGGTTAATTCTTATGCCTCTAGACACTTGGAGGCTAATGAGAAGAAGTACCCCACTCGTGATTTAGAGTTATTTGTGATTGTATTTGTGTTAAAGTTATGGTGTCAGTATCTATATGGAGTCCATTGTGATGTCTTTACTAACCATCATAGCCTACATTATATCTTCACTTAGCAAGATCTAAATATGAGACAAAGATGGTGGATTGAGCTCTTAAAAGAATGACTTGACTATTCTCTATCACCCTGGGAGACCAATGTAGTGGCCGATGCATTGAGTAGGAAGGTTTCCAACATAGGGAGTTTTGTAGCTATACAAGTTGAGGAGTAACTAATGCATAGTTTACTTACCTCCTACTATTGGGGGGTTGACTCTATTAGGGTAGTGGTGGACCATCTGACCAAGTCCGCCCATTTTATTTTTGTCAAGGTAAAGTATACAATGGAGAGACTAGCCTAGCATTACATTATTCAGATTGTGAGCCTTCACAGGGTCCTGGTGTCTATTGTATCATATAGAAGCTTGTTAAGTAGAGGCTCCTTGTTTACATCATTTTATTAGCTAAGGGCTTTACATCATGGTTTGGGTACTCATTTGGATTTAAGTACTATTTTTCACCCCAAGGCTGATGGCTAGTCCAAAAGACCATACAGGAATTAGAGGATATGCTTTTAAGCCTATGTTATTGATTTTAGAGCTAGATGGGACCAATATTTAGCCATAGCAGAGTTTGCTTACAACGACAGTTATCATTCCAGCATTCAGATGGCTCCTTTTGAGGATTTGTATGGCTGAAGATGCAGATCCCTCATAAGTTTGTTTGACTTAGTAGCGATGGTGAGTATGAGTAGTAAGTTGTTGAGAGATGATCTTGAGAGAGTATGGTTGATTCAGAGTAGATTGGTGACAACCTAGAGTCGCTGAAAGAGCTATGTTGATACGCGGGTTCAACCTTTATGGTTCATGGTTGGTGACATGGTTTGATTAAAAGTCTTACGTTTGAAGTGTGTTATGAGATTTGGGAAGAGAGACAAGCTTAGTCTGAGGTTAATTGATCCTTTTGAGATCCTTGATAGAGTGGGATAGGTGGCATGTGGACTTGTCTTGCCACATAATTTGTCTTCAGTCCATCCACATATTCCATGTTTTGATGTTGCAGCATTATTCCTGGATGAGTCTCATGTGATTTTTGTGGATTCAGTTAAGTTGAGCCCTGATTTGAGTTATGAGGAGTAGTCGATAGCAATTTATGACAGGCAAGTGGGGAAGTTGAGGACTAAGGAGATTGCTTCAATAAGGTCCAATGGGGGGCCATAGGCGCAAGAGTGAGGCTACATGGGTGATAGAGTCTGATATGTGTGGCCGATACACTCAGTTGTTTGAGCCTTCAGGTATGTTCCTTATCTCTTGTTTGAGGACGAATGTTATTTTTAGTAGTGGATGATATAATGACCACGAAGGTCATTTATGATATTTTCAACCAGATTACCATTTTTCCCTTCTCAAAAGTTGTCTTGGGTCATTTTTGGATAAGTACAAAAGTTAAATTTTGATAATATAGTTCTAAATGGCTTTAAGTTGGAAATTTGATTTTTGGAGTCATTTTGAGTTTCGTGCGTCAAAATCTGATTCCATCAATTCCATTAGCTCTGAAATGACGAATCTGATCTAGGAGAACTTACAAAACTGAATTTAAAGTTAAAATAAAAATTTTAGGCTAAAAGTTAGATTTTCAGTTCATTTTTGATCATAGATTTTACTGTTGTCAACGTTCGAGGTTCGGGAGCGAGTATCAAAATTTCTTCAGTTCCAGTTGTTTCGAATATGAAACTAATGCTAGAAATTCTCTCATTATATGTTTTAGAGGTTCTGTAAACATTTGAGTTTATAGGTCCAAAACTAGTTTAAATGATCCTTCTTGTGTTCACGGCCACAAAGGTTGTAGTTTCAAATTCTGACGGTTCCATTAAGTTTGTATCATCATCTCTAATAGGGTTCTACATTTGGTTTGTGAAAACGGGGTTCTGAAAAAATTAACGAGAGTCTAGTTCTTGTTTTTGAAGGGTTGAGAATTGCTACTGCATCTGACACCAGTACTCCACGTTCGTGCCTCTTGGGATGCATTCGCAGGGATCCAGCAACATTATCTTCGCATTTGCAGGGTGACTGCCGCATTCGCTTAGGGTTATGCCTTTTTAGCATTCGTGGATATGGATCTGCAATCGCGAAGCATTGCCCGTACCTAAATAATGTTCCATTTTAAAAGTGATTTAAACTCTTTCCACCATTTTTGACAATTCAAGCTTCATTTTTCAAGGAAATTTCATGGGTATTCGAGGCAAAGTGTTTTGGTAACTAATTTCTACCCTATTCCATCTATTTTTGTTGATTAATTTGTGTTTGTAATTTCTAATTTGAGGGTTTAATGGTGGAAATTGGGGATTTCTTGAAACAGAATTTCCTACAATTAAATTATTGATTTCTTCCTCATCATAGCTACATTTTTTAAACTGATTTCACCTAGATTCCTTGTTACGAGTAGAACGTTTTCATCCATAAATTCAGTATCTAGATACATTTTTTGGTATGAGATTTTTGACCATTTTACCCTTTTTTAATTCATTAATTTTTGTATCATTAAATTCGTTATGTGATTTTTGTGCTATATTTGTATAGATCATTACAATTTGGATTATCGTAGGAAAGGGAAAGTCATGATTCCTTCTTGATTTTGAGACTTTAATTGAGGCAAGTGGACTTCAAACCTTTTGCTAAGTATCAATGAACCTTGTATACTTCTATGTGTATGACAATTGAGTATTTGAGGATAGAATTGTGTCATTCTAGGCTTGATCATAACTTTCCGCATTGAATACTTGATTACATGGATATGTATTGAGTCGTAATTTTAATTTTTTATTCGTGATCTATGTAATCTTGTGATTCAATAGGTGTTGATAGTGTGCTGGTGCTTATATTGTGATATGCTGATGTTGAGATATTGTTTATATTGAGACATTAATGATATTGAGGCACTGTTGATATTGAGATATTGTTGATATGAGGAGTTGTTGATACTGAGACATAATGATATTGAGATATTGTTGATATTGAGCTATTAATGGCCTTGAGATAATAAGATCATTCTGATCGATCGTATTATGATATTATTGCAATCATGCACATTTCCTTAATTATTACTTGTGCATTGATATTTATGATGGCTACGATCGAGATGTGAGTAAGGAAATATGTGGATTAGTGGCTGATGTCTCTATCGATCGAGCTGAGGTAATATGCTTTTTTGGATAGGTCCGAGGTCATTTCTTTATGGGTGAGTGATCATGCTCAAGATACACGTCTTTTTGAAGTAAAAGCGATCGTCAAAGTAATAAACCAAACCAAGGTTAGGGCCGAATCCCACAGTGAATATAGGAATTTTGCAACTTGGTTCACCAATAATCAATTCAAACATCAACTAACTTAATTCTCTTAAAGGGGGGGGGGGTTGCAATGATCTATAGAAAATTAAACTAATCTAACTACAATTGGAAGATAAACAATAATGGAGAGCAACTTGGGATATTGTTTTCCCGATGATTCACTAACTCAACTTCCTTGGATTTTATAATTCTCAACTAGAACATTGCATGTTGGATGGTAATTTAGATTCTTCCAACCCTTTGGTCAAAGGTGAAGGTCGAATTTCACTATGGGACTTGGTCCATCGCCATAGTGTGCTCAACTAACCATTTACCTTTAGTCCCAATCAATCTTCCTCTGGTCGAGTTCTGTTGATTAGACAAGAACATATCATCAAATCCTGTTAATCATTCTCTTTTTCTATTCATTACCATGTGGATCGGGAAGGTAACACAAGGCAAGTTCTAATGTTGGCCACCATTAGAAAACTTTTAAAATGAAGAGAAATGATTAATACATTCAAATACCCATTCTAATAATTGCAAATAATCTGGGTTTTCTAAGTTAGATCCTCATGATTCCCACAACTCCAAGTTGTAGGTTTAGCTACTCATATCTTGGGCAAAAAAAAAAAAACAATGAATTGAGAAGACATATGTATTAAAGATTTAAAACCCAATATGTATTTAGGATCACAAGCTTGAAAGATGTATTGAATCCACAAGTGAATCTAATCTCCAATATTCTTGTCTCCAAAGATAAACCCTAAAAATACTACTAAAATTTCATGCTCTCAATATGTCTCTCTCTATTATCCACTGAAAATCTTTAAAAACTTCTTTAAATGACCTAGTATTTTCTATTTTTAGTATTTACAAATAAATTTCTAAATTAATAAGAAAAATGGATCAGCGTCTGATATGAGTCACAGCTAGGACTGTAACTCGTGTTACGTGCCATAATTAGACTTCTGTGGTTAGCCTCCTACATCTTGGACTTCACTGGTATGAAACACCTTCACAAGTCGTAGTCTAATCTATAACTTATATTGACTTCTCATAGTCCACATTAGCATCATATGGTCCAGATCTGATCAAAAGTGAAAATCACTATCAGACATCCCTTTATGACTCGAGATGGAATTACGACTCGTAACTGGGTCTTGTATGGCTAAACTTCAATACTGTTTCAACAATGGAATCCTCCAGGATACCACCTCTACAACTCATGAACTGAGATACAACTCGTAGAGGGTCTCGTATGTCCTCAAAAATCAGTAAAACCTGTAACTCTTTCTAAAATTGTGCCAACCTGCTTTTCCTATAAAAACAAACACAAAAACACATAGAAACAAAAAAGTCGCATTAAGAACACACAAAATCCTAAGTTTTAGGCATCAAATTTGTTATATTTTGACAGTACATCAGTAAGCATTAGCTGAGGACTTTGCCAACGATGTTCACATATATATGGTCTATGTGAGACCCCTAAGGATTTTGATCTGAGGCATATGTATGGTTAGCAGATGTGTATCATAGAAAAGACATGCATCATAATTATTTGACATTGCATTGCATTGTGTACATCTCATGACATCTAATCTATTTTATACCATACCTTATTGATGTTATTGTATATTATTTATGAGATTGTGTACTTATTATATCCCTAATATTGATGGAATTATTGGATCTATCTATTTACTTATGTGATAAGATACTATGCTACGCGATAAGTATATCTATATTACTGTGATTTGTATATTATATTGTGATGAGACTTTTCTCAGTGCAGAGTTGTAGATTCAGAGTTATATGGTTGGAATTTAAGGAGTTTCTTGTGTTCTTCATTGCTTAAACTTAGGCTAGTTTCATTTGCTGAGTACCCCGTGTTTAGTGCTCACCCCTTCTACATTTCTTATGGTTGTGAGCCAGGTCCATCTTATAAGACTTTATCGTTGTTCGATTTGAGCTTCCAGACTTCTTGTGAGGTAGCTGCTTATGTCTTCAGCATGCCTTGAGGATTCCACTTTCATGTTTTGGTTCTATTTGAGGACTAGATATTATGCCTTGTATTTTAATTTGATATTCTATATATATAGAGACTTGTACATGTAACACCAGACCTTGGGATGGTTATGGCTTGTTTTATTCACGTTATCTATACATTTAGACTGTTATCTTTCATTTTATCTTTAGTTGTTAAGTTGCTTGGATTTTGGGCTGACTCGCCTTGATGGCTCAGGTGAGTGCCATCACACCCTATTTTTGGGTTATGACAAATAGCACCCAGAGGACAATATCTTTGGCACTTTAGACTCAATATGAGTCCAAATTCTAGACTCATCAACAATACACCTTTTGATATGTGATAAAAAACCAAACTTTTTATGTTCTAAGAGATATGATTACTTAAAGTTTACCCTTGCGTGATTTCATGGAAAATTTAATCGGTAGGAAAGCTTTAAAATGACTTGGTACTATAGGTTCTTTATAACCCTAATTCACATTCAATACACTTCCGACACTTAAAAATTGTCGTGGTACAATGCATAGTCCGGACATCACCCAGTTAAGGCCTATACACATATAAAAGTATGGTTCAGATCTTACCATGCAATAACGAAATGTTACAATTTTAATGTTGGGTTATTAGAAAAATTGATTTTTGTACCAAACATTCGATTGAAATAAATTATCTTGAAAATCATGTCACTCATCCCTATGAGTCATAAATTATATCTACGGCTACACAAAGGATCATTTTTGGGAAAGAGATCCTAATACTCAAAACAATCAGATGGGACATTACAACAACTTGTATAAGTGCCGACGCATTAAACTAATATTATAAATGGTATTCATATTTTAAATCAAAATTAATTAGTATTTATTATTAACTTATTAATATTTTTAAAATTTAATCAATTAAAAATTATTAATTTATTTATTTGAGCATGTAATATTAATATTATCAGTACACAACTTTCTTTGTTATAATATCAAAATATTATATCTATAACTATAATAAAGCTTCAGTTTCAATTTTCAAATAAATTCTGTTGAATTTTTACTACAAAAAGAATATGTTTTTTTTTTTGTTACAAATTCATGCCTTTTGGGATGTTATGTGGATGTTATGCGGATGTGCCGTTCTCTTAAAATCTTAACACAATGTATCTATTTAATGAAGCTTTGCTAATGTATTTGTTAAAGGTAGTGAACGGATGATTTGTACATCCTATAAAATAGATTATTCACCCTTTGCAAAAGTACACACTTGAAGAGATTAAAAATATTCTCTATATTGTACTTCGTTTGTCTTCCTTTCTACTTTAATATTCTTATATTACTAATATTTCACAAGATGTTATGAGTACGACTCTCTAACCAGTTGAGATTTACTTAAATCGGGGTTATCTTTTCCTTAAAGGTTAACCAAATTTCATTTTGATTCAGATATTATTATAACCAGGTATTATTATAATATTGTCTTAGATATGCTAGTCAATATGTTTGAGATTTTAATTATTATGTTATTTTTATGCCACTGTCTTATTACTCTAAATTAAATACTGTACAAAATAAGGACATGTTAGTTAAAATACTAGTAAGTATTTTCTTGTCATATATATCTATGTGAACATTCATAAGTCATAAGTATAGGTGGAATGTAAGAGTTACTTCTTCATAAATAACTCACATTTATTAAGTGTCAGTAACTTCGGAAGAAAGAAAAATTCAACTATTCAGAAGATTTAAGGTCACTTTGCATTTTGACAACTTGATTACTAAAACAAGAGTAATGTTTTATTAAGTAAACTTAAACTTCGTACGTTCTTTTGATAGATTAAACCGTAAAATATGATCATTTATTCTTCTTTTCACCAATTCCTTTATTGTGTCAACTAATCATTCTTTCTTTTCTTTGTGAATTTTTTGGCATAGCGAAAGGTAACTATTTTTAAGCATCTTTCTTATAATATATTTTGTACTTGTATAATATTTTATCATTTGAAATATTAATTTATCATTTACTATAGGAAAATCAGCATTATGTTATTAACTCAATTATTTTATAATAGTTTTAATCATGTCGAATTTGTCAAAACTTGAATTTGTGGTACTTGACTTTTTTGGAAAGAATTGTTTGTCATGGACACTTGATGCTGAAATTCACCTTGTCATTAAGGTCTTGGTGATACAATGATCAAAGAAAATAAAGCATCAAGTCAGGCTACAACAAAGGCTATGATTTTCCTTCATCATCATTTTGATGAAATCTAGAAGGTTGAATACTTAATAGTGAAAGATCCAGTTGTATTGTGGACTGATTTAAAAGGAAGGTATGACCACCTTAAGGCCATGATATTGCCAAAGGCTCGCTATGAGTAGGTGCACTTATGGTTTTAAGACTTTTAAATCATAGTTGAGTACAATTTTATTCTATTTAGAATCACATCCCAATTAAAATTATATGGAAAAATAATAAAAGATAAGGACATATCGGAAAAGACATTAACTACTTTCCATAATTTCATGTCTTCTAGTAGCTGAGCAACATAATGCCATGTTAATGAAAAATCATGAAGCTTGTCCCATTGGAACAACTCCATTACTGGAAGCAAATTTGTTTGAAGCACAAGGCTAGTCTGAAATAAGACAAAATAATTAGGGTCGGGATCGCGTGCATGGGCATGGCAAAGGCAAGAGATGACATAATAATCGTCGAGGTGGTGGTCACAATTAAAGGGAGAATATTATGAGTTCTCAAAATAATCTTTCCACAGGCAAAGGTGATCTCTGTCATTGATGTGTCCTGAAAGATCACTGGAAAATGAATACCGAATACCTGAATTTTTTGTTAGATTTTATCAAACTTTCTTCAAAAGGAAAGGAAAAAAAGGTGGTGCCTCTAATTTATTAAAATTTATCAATAAATGATGATGTTTTTGATGGCTAGATGATATTACTCATCTCTAAGTTGGAGACTCCTTTGAGGATCAAAACTGGAGATTGATTACTGAATTGAAAAACAAATAATGTTATGTTTCACTATTTTACTTGAAGTACTTAAATTTGCTTTTGTTAGTTTCTCTTTCTTACTTCTTATGATGTATTTTAATAAATAAAATTTTTAGTCTGCAATTGAATCCAAGATGAGTAATGGAGATGTGTCTTTTGGGCAGTGCCACAACTCATATGATACTAAGGGAAAAGATATATTTCTCTCATTTTGGTATGAAAAAGGCCTATAATATAATATCCGATAGTACAAGATTGATTGAAGGCTCTAGAAGAGCGCCTTATTACTACCTGGAAGAACAATACTGGTAATTGATAATATATTATACCCAACATTAGTGAGAGAACATAAGCAATTTGAAAATGAGATAAATTGGAATTCATTGTCATTATCTCATTTAGATCCTCGAACAAATCAATGTGAGCAAGTTCAAAAGTTAATTTATTTGCAAAGTATTGTAAATCAACTACCGATGCATTTACTAACCTTTTAAGGGTTATGAAATCGCATCTCTCAACTATTAATACTCTAGTTCAAGTTGATGTCCCAGTAGGACAACTTGCCAAGTTAAATGAGTCTAGTCCACACTTAAAACGTGGAAGACCAATTGGTTCCAATGATAAAAATTCTCAAAAAAAAAAAGAAATGAATGGACGAAATGATTATACGGAGGTGATTGCTCAAGAAGAGCCTTGAGACATAACAAATGATGATATCACCGAGGAGGTCCAAGTACTTGAAAATAATGAGAATGAAGAAATCTCAATAAATTATGTTGATCATCACCGAGGTGGTCCAAGTACCTGAAAATAATGAGAATGAATAATTCTCAATAAATTATGTCGATCATCACCGAGCGGGTCTAAGTACCTGAAAATAATGAGTATGAAAGAAAAAATTATAATAAATTATGTCTCAATGAGAAAAAGGTGAAATCTAAATAATATTGTGGTTGCTAATATTTTTGCCTATAATGGTGTAATTCAAATCATGCTACAAGACAAGGACTTGGAACCAAGATCTATCAATGAATATAGGCATAGAAATGATTAGCCAAAATGGAAGGAATCAATTCAAACAAAATTGGTTTCACTTGAAAACGGGAACTTTTCAGACCAATAGTTCGAACATCTGAAGGCGATAAGCTAGATGTGTCATGACCCAAGCTAGGGCCTAGACGTGACACGACAAATGGGAAGCCCGAAGACAACTCAAACAAGCCTCTAAGCATATTGTTTGTATATCTTTGGTTTCGCAAAAATAATAAAAGATAAATAAGTACATAGCAAATAATTTTTACAGGAAGCAGGGCTTTTGACTCATGCTATGTAGATGCCATAGGGAAGAGGCTAAATATGAATCACATAGAAAATAAGTCTAAGGGGCGGGTAAGTATGACTCACACTATGGGGGTACTTAGGGACTTGGGACTTTTATCACTTTCCACTGCTATCAATAGTGTGAAATAGTATCACATAAGAGATAGGGTCTAAGGGATAAGTTTCGATGTAATCTCAACATCAAATTAAAGGTACATAGCATATTGTCCAACAACACCTGTAAGCATGAAGAGAACGGGGGCTAAGACACGTTCAAGGCTCACCCTCAAACTAAAAGGTAAATTTCAAGTAAGATAGAATTGGATATTTCCAACAAACTAGAGGACTCACCATAAGCACAATCTTCATAAATCCAAGCTAGCCATGTGGAGGATGTTGAGGAGTATCGATCCCTACATGGTGAAATCATGTAGGCATAGAAGTATGCGTCAGTACTTGGAGTGTACTGATATATAGGTATGCTATGCATGATATGAAAATAAATAATAAAATGATCCATACTAAGTCTTGTGATAAAAATGATACATTTCTAAAGGCATTAGTAAGTACTAATCAAGCCAACATAAAGGAAAACTTTAGAAAGAACATTGTAGGATGCATTGATGAATATAATCGAGAATAAGCAAATTATATAAACTTGGAATATATATAAGGGTGATCATTTAGAAATTTTAATCTCACCATAGAACATGGAATATACAAATGAGAAATAAAAAACTTACCCTTACTTGAATGCATGATAGGTCATATAAACCTGAAATAGTAAAAAATGCACGATGTCTTACATAATTAAAGTATTAATATTCTTGGGTGAACAATATATAACTTTCCATAAAAGATGATTTTATTATGCAAAGAACGTTTGTAATTATAATGGATACCATTTTACACATGTGTAGACATCATCATATACCTTTAGGGGAAATACCATTTAAACTTGTGAAACAATGAATCATAAGAACTTTAAATCATTTTTGGACATAACATAAAGGAACCATTTAAGCATCATAAGAGGGACAACGTAGAGCCATAAGGAGAAGCTGAACATGTTGGAGACCAACCTTTAATCAACATAAACCATGTGAGCTATGCCATGGAATCTCAATATTTTCCCTACACTGGAGGAAAGGCGGAAGTCACTTGCTAAGGAGACCTCCTAAGACGCCTAAGTGGATCCACAAAATTTTTTCTGTTGAGTAACCTCTACTATTAGTTGGGCTAGAAATCAACCTATACTCGTAGGTGATCCCTATTTTCTATGGTGCCAGTAATTATGGTACAATAGAATTCTACTAATGGTCTCATGCCTTTTCTAATGGGGAGCTTTCGCATCCATATCAAGGTCCACTTGGTGCTGCGTAAACTCTCACCGTATAATCATAAAGAGGAATCATGAAATTCATTAGTGGAGAGGTATTCTATTAACCCATCCCATAAGCCTTGTAAAACAATGGAGGGCAATTCCACTAATTTGTCCCATAAATATTTAAAATATTAATCATCATCACAAGGATAACTCCTATATCTTGGCTATGCCTCTACTATCGGCTAGCATCATAATCATGGCTAAGCTTCTAATATTGGCTAACATCATAATCTTGGCTAAGCCTCTACTATCGGCTAGCACCATAATCATGGCTAAGCCTTTACTATCGGCTAGCATCATAATCTTTGCTAAGCCTCTACTATCTGCTTGCATCATAATCATATCCCTCTACTAACGGACCATCATAGTCTCATGATCGTAACTAGGTGGGGACTCACATCTATTTTATTTATTCATGTTAAACTTCATAAGACTAATCCCATTGGACATACAAGCATGAGGGTAATCATGACATATACAACTTGTATAACATAATATCATAAGGAGGGCTTTACAATAACATGTATCTTTCATAATATTTCAGCAAATTCACATCATGCTTGATATACCTTACCCTCTATCATATTCATGAACTAGTACACATATAGTGAAACCTTTTCATCATTCATAAGAAACTTTTCATAAGTCAAGAATAAACATAGAATGTCTTATAAGCCTTCGTTTCTCATTATTTAGACATCATACTTCAAGACATATAATGAATATCATCAATTTAAATCATTCTTAAATAACCCATCACAATCGTACATATCATATTTTAAAAACATGGACATAGAAACATGAAATTCATCTCATACAATCCTCAACTCTATAGTGTCGCATGGTATCAAAATATTTATAGCTATGAATATCATAAACTACCTCGTCATACCATCACATCATAATATCAAATAAAGGGTTTCATATCATTTTAATATTTATAACATTCTCATGAACTAATAGCATGCTTAATTTTCCTTCAACAGCAATAACATTCATAAATAATATGTCCTTCCATAAGCCTTCAGCACATAAGAGATTTGTCACATAACTTAGTCAAAATAGGTAGGTATATGTATTTAAGCTTAAAATCATAGTATTCAAGAGCAAGGAACATGAGGGGTAAATTAAATTTATTTAATAAGTCATTCAAACAACCCAAAAATATAATTGAAAACCCCCAATTTGGGTGCCATGAAAACCATTTAAAAATTCATAATATTTTAGAGTCTTTCAAGATGTCATAGCTTACAAAGCTTTAATGTAATAAACATATCATAATCTTAATCATAAGTAGGAGCCTATGCTTCAATAAATCAATAACCAACAAATTTTTAACATATTTTATATAATCAAGCGATAATAGAAAATACCCATAAAGAATCAGTCATTAGAATCAAGAAATTTGATAAAAATAGTTTTGGGGCTCCATGGTGAAAGAACCCATGGCTGAAAATCCACATACCTTAATCTTGGAGTTTCTCGAAGAAAAACTTGAGAAGGACTTGGTGCTTGACTTGGTTTTCTTGAATTCCAACAAAATTTCTTGAAAATTTTGAGAATGGACGGAGGATTTTGTGAAGATTACAGAGGAATTGGAGAGATTTTTGGTGAATTTTAAGGGACAAAAATTGGTTAAGAATGAGGGATTTTCATATATATAGGTATTGAGTTATTACGTAATTGCCCCCAAGTTAAAAGAAAATTTTTGAACTAGTCCAAGCTAGGTCCGTGTTGCTGCTTGGTTGCGGACAACTACTGTTTTGCGAAGTTTCATCGAAAAAAATTATTTCTTGGCACGGGCAAATATACCTTGTAGGTACTTATCTCCCCACACAATTTTGTCCTACAAACAAGAATATAAAGTCATATTTGTAAAATTTTGCATGGATTTTAAGATATTCAGAAAGAATGCATCATAGGGTCTTTTCCAGCTACATGGAAGGGCGTTTCAAGTTTGTTACCAATGGGTCTTTGTACGAAAATCCAACAAAAATGGTAAAACTATAAGATATAAAGAATAACTTGTGGCACAAGGATTTCACAAAGGCCTGGCATTGATTGTGAGGAGACACATTCTCCTGTGGTAGATTCAATTACCTTCAGTTATCTAATAAGTTTATCAGTTCATGAAAAGCTTGAAATGCATCTAATGGATGTGGCTATAGCCTATTTATATGGATCATTGGACCATGACATTATTATGAAAATTTTTGAAGCATATAAACATTCAAAAGAAACTTGTTCAATAAAGCTTCAAAAATTCTTATATATATTGAAACAATCATGATGGATGCGGTATAGTTGTCTTAGCGAATATTTACTAAAGAAAGGGTATAAAAATGATCCTATTTGTCCTTGTATTTTTATATTAAGGTAAGGATCTAAATTTGTTATAATATCTATATGTTGACGACTTGAACATTGTTGGCACTCCTAAGGAGCTTTCAAAAGTTGTTGAGTATTTCAAGAAAGAATTTGAAATGAAAGATTTTGGTAAGATAAAGTTTTGTCTTGGCCGACAGATTCAAAATTTGACTAATGGGATATTTATCCATCAATTAGCATACACTCAAAAGTTTTTGAAGCGATTGTACATGGATAAATCACACCCATTATGTACTACAATGATTGTGAGGTTACTCGATATTAATAAAGATCCATTTCGACCTCAAGAAAAGGATAAGGAGATTCTTAGTGATAAAACTCCATATTTTAGTGCTATTGGGGCACTAATGTACTTTGCCAGCAAGTTTATTGGAGAAATTCTGGTAATGTCTAACAAGAAGACATTAGAAAGGTGTTAAACATATATTTAGGTATCTTTAAGGAATAATTGATATGGGATTGTGGTATTCTAATGCATTCAAAACAGAAATGATTGATTTATGCAAATGGGGGATATTTTTCTAACCCACATAAAGTATAATCTTGGATTGGCTATTTATTAACATATGGAGGTACAACTATATCATGGAATTCCATGAAGCAAACAATAGTTTCTACCGTTTCTAATCATGTACAGATAATACCCATCCATAAGCCCAGTCAAGATAGTGTATGGTTGAGATCAATGACTCAACATATTTGATAATCATGTGGTTTTTCTATGCAAATGAAAGCTCCAGCAATATTATACGAAGATGATGTTATTGGTATAGTGTAGCACCCCCCAATCCTTTCTATCTGAACTTGAGTAGATGTACAGATGATACTGAGATAATGTTGAGAAAAATTTGAGAAAAACTGTAGAAGCAAGATTACGAGGGAGATTTATGAGTCGTAGAGAGTTTTATCACTCATAGACCACATTTCTTATGTAATTTTAGTAACTCATTTTTCAAGATCGTTCAACATTGCGAGATGAGTTTATGAATCGTAGAGAGGGGTTTCATGACGAATTCTAGTGAGACCAATTTCCAATCCTATTGTGCTCGAAAGGTGGACTATGACTCATAGACCAAGGTTTCATATCAATTTTCTGTGACTCAGGATTTTCAGACTTCTAGTCTACGAGAGTGCCTTACGACTCGTAGATTGCTCTATGAGTTGTATACGAGGTTTCATTGACCCTATAGGTAGTTTTACTGAGGGGTATTTTGTCCTTTCGTACTCTTTTGAATCAAAATCCTTTATGTTTTAGACTTGTATAAAGTCTTGAAACATAACTCTAAAGGTATTTTTCAGTCTTCTTCATCTTTAAGGTTTTGAGAGAACTAGAGGAGAAGGAAGAATCTAAGGTTTGCCATTCAAGCACAAGAATTGAGTGAGGATTGATTGTTCCCTTCATCCCTAGGTATGTACAGCTTACCAAAGTGTGAAATTCCTTTCATCACATACCCCTTCATCTTCTTGAGTTAAGATTTTGGGAGAAAGTATTGAGATTTGAGAAACTTTATTATTTTAATATTGAAATCCTTGAATATACCATGAGGTCCTATTATACTACATGAGATAATCTCCTACCCTGCATGGGTATTTTAATATGAGATTTGTACATGTATTTTCATCGTTGATAGCATGAACTGTAAATTACATATTTTCATGAAATCTTAGGTATAAATAGAGCATGTTGAGTTGAGATATTTGAGTATATCTGGGCATGAGATGAAACTACCCCAAAAATGTACCTCAAAAGTGCCCATAATCATAATTTTTATATATCTCATAATCTATATGATATCAAAAATTTTGACTTCATATTCTTGTTCAGGGGAAAAATTGAGTGGAAAAATGTGTATAACTCGAATTTTAGAGGACCCATAACAAAAGATATTTTTAGCCAATTTTGAGATTCCAGAAGTAGTTCGCGATTGCTCCACGATGCAGACCTGTCACCGAGTAGTGTATTTACTGATAGTTTTTTTTATCTCTATATAAGGCTTTTGGGTCTTGGACCTAAGCCTTTTTATGCGTGAAAATACCTATACTTAGCGATATTTCACCTTCATATCATACAAGACATTTTCTAGTACTCTCTTAAACACTTAGTCAAATATTTTACCTCAAAATTCAAGTGCCAAATCTCATTCCAGATATTACGAAGTTCACTCAAGCTTTAAGACTCCATTTCCAATCTTCATCAAGGATTCTCCAAAGTCAAGGAATGTGGGTTTCAACCATTGGGTCCTTTCACCCATACTGGCCAAGTTTCCCTTTTACCTAAATTATATGTTTCTAAATTGATTTTACTTATGGGTCTTCTATTATGAATATGACTATGAACTATGTTGGAGTTTTGTAAAAGTGTGACTATTTTAGCATGTTTTAAGCTCTGAATTATAGATCAATCTTGAGATTTGATAAAGAATTTTGATGTATATTGCATGAGAATATTACCAAGTATTGGTGGGTTATTTTACATTAAGTTTTCTTACATGATTCACTCTTCAATTGCATGGTTTTTCACTAGCATCACACACCCTCCAAGTGTTTGATAAAATGTCCAGTTAATGTTTCTTGAGTTGTTAAAGGACTAATGCATGGTATATGAGTTAATAACTTTATGATGATAAAAGCAATGTGTATATGTGTTGATATCATGAATGGCATCTATAGTGTTGAAAGTTGATCAATTGCCTCGCTTGGGAGGTAGTAGGCCTGTATAACCATGTCGGAGGATTTGTATCTCAATTACCTTGCTCAAGAGGTAGTAAGCCTATGTAATCATATTTGGGGGTTTGTGCCTCAATTGCCTTACTGAGGAGATAGTAGCCCGTGCAACCATGTTAGAAGGTTTGTATCTTAATTGCCTCGCTCAGGATGTAGTAGGCCCGTGCAACTATGCTGGGGAGTTTGTAACCCAATCACCTTGCCAATGAGGTTGTAGTCCTTGGTTACTAATGATGATCTCTTCCTACAAATGTAAAATGTTCTATGTAAGCATGTTTTACTACAAGCATTGAATATGCATGCCATATTGCTACATGCTCATTCATTGCCTAAGTATGAATTTCGATTACGTTGCCTATCTCTTGTTGCATTGCATACTATGTACTTAGTAAATTCAAATGTACTAATGCATACTTTATGCCTACATGATGTCACTATGTAGTGACTGGAGCTCCACTTGATCATGCTCCTCCTCTATGTGGCTAGTACAATTTCTCTACAAAGCAAGTTAGTGAGTCCTCAACTTTGGGGGACAATGTCTTTGATGTTATGCTATGTATAAAGACTCTCTTTCCTTTTTATTGAATGCTTGACTATGAGGGTAAGCCCGGTTGCTTGACTCTATGATGTTTTATGATATGAAAGGTGTCCCTTAGCCTAGTGTTCCCTTATTTCTACTCTTTTATTATTAATTGATTACTTTCATAACCAAGGACATGTAATGATATGTTAAGAGGATCAATTAGGGTCCCTTCGAGTTCCCCATTCACCATGTCATGTCTAGGTCTTAGGCAGTGTTGTGACAAACTTGGTATTAGAGCACTAGGTTATTAATGGTCCTCGACATCCAACACACCACATTGTTTAGAGTCTTATTCATGGTTGTGTTGTAAACCACAACTATGAGTAGGAGGCTAAGAGATGTTTTAGGAAATATTTTCCTTCTTCTTACTCTATGTTGTGCTATAGAAGTTAAGGCAAGGCTTTCCTGCTTAACAATTATTCTTTGCTATGCTAGATCATGCCTAACACGAGAAAGAAGAGTGCACACACCCAATGAATGATCGACTCATGGTTAGCTCCGGGATGCTCTCATTTTACTAGCTCAAGTTGTGGTTAACCAAGCCAAATAAGGGGCCCAAGCCCTTAATGCTCCTACGCTGACATCTTAAGTGAGGGACATTATAAGGATGAACCCACTAAGTTCAATGGGTCTAGGGTTGATGGGGACCCTCAAGAGTTTATTTATGAGGTGTACAAAGTGTTGGCTATCATGGGTATGAGTTCGAAAGAGAAGGTGGAGTTAGCGGCTTACTAACTTTAGGAGGTGGCCATAGCATGGTATACACAATAGAAGGAGGAGAAGGGGAACAACAATGTGGTTTTATGGGAGGAGTTTAAGGGGGATTTCATCAACTAGTTCTTTCCTCTTAAGCTTAGGTAGGCCAAAATGATAGAGTTCATGAATTTGAAGCAAGAGTTTTGTGAGTGTGAGGGAGTATGCCATGAAGTTCAACCAACTCTGTAAATATGCTCCACACTTGGTTGTTGAATCGAGGTGTTGAATGAATAAGTTTGTGATGGGTGTATCCTACTTGGTGAGTGAAGAATGTCGTACTGCCATGTTGATAGATGACATGGACTTGTCCCGCCTTATGACTTATGCCAAAGAATTGGTGGGTGAGAAGTTGAGAAAGAGAAGGGGGAATGAGTATATGACTTGTTTTGATGGTAAGTTCCAAAGTCCCAAAGGTGGCTGGTTTCTTCAAGGCCAAGGGTCTTTTCATGCTCTTAATAGAAGGTTTGCCAATGACTACCCAAGGGTTCAAGGTGATGGTGGTGTGGGGCCTAATACTATGTTTCCAAAATATTGTAAGGGTCATGGTGGCCCAAGCTTGAGGCTACTAATGCTTCCTATAGTTGTGGGAAAGTAGGCCACAATATGATGGATTGCCCTCGTAACCGGAATAAAGGTAAGGATGTTCATCCACAAGGCCAAGGTACAAATGTAGTTCCTTTGGGCACAGAAGGCTAACAAGGTGGTGCCTCATGGCACAATCCGTTCTATGCTCATCAAGGGAGGCAAGGGGTAGATAAGGTGCCTGATATCATCACTGGTATGTTTAAAGTCTTTAATTTTAATGATTATGCATTAATAGACCCGGGTGCCACTCTTTCTATATTTACTTCTTTTGTTGACAAAAAGTTTCATATTGAACTCGAATTATTGTGTGAGTCTAATGAGGTGTCTCATCCCATTAGTGCATCTATTATTGTGAAAAAGATTTATAGAAATTATCCTATTTTCACTTTGCATAAAATATTACCTTTTGATCTTGTTGAGTTTTATATGGTGGATTTTGATGTCATTCTTGGGATGAATTGATTGGATGCATATTATGCCTCTACTGATTTTAGAACCCATAGGGCCAAGTTCCAACTCCTAAATGAACCCATCCTTTAGTGGGAGGGTCATGATGTGGTATTCAAGGGTAGGTTCATCTCTTACATTAAAACCCAAAAGTTGGTCTCTAAGTGGTGTCTCTATCATCTTGTGAGGGGTAGGGATGTTGAGTCCAAAGATCTTCCTATAAAGTCAGTTTCGGTGGTTAGTGAGTTTCTTGATGTATTTTTAAATGACCTTCCCAGTGTTCCTCTCGAAAGGGAAATAGATTTTGGTATAGACCTCTTTCCTGATTCCCAACCCATTTCTATTCCCCCTTACTATATGATCCGGATAGAGCTAAAGGAGTTGAGGGAGCAATTGAGGGACTTGTTGAAGAAGGATTTTATTAGGCTTAGACAATCAACTTGGGATGCACTGGTGTTGTTTGTGAAGAAGAAGGATAGGCCTCTTAGAATGTTAATTGATTATCGGCAACTTAATAGGGTTACCATCAAGAATAAGTACCCTCTCCCAAGGATTGATGATTTGTTTGACCAACTTAAGGGGATCGTCACTTCTCTAAGATTAATCTTTGGTCTAGGTATAATCAAGCGAAGGTAAGGAAGTGTGATATTCCTAATATGGCTTTCTGGACTAGGTATGGACATTATGAATATGTTGTTATGTTTTTTGGGTTGACCAATGTACCGACTATCTTTAGGGATCTTATGCATATTTTCTTTAAACCCTACCTTAATTTGTTTATCATGGTTTTTATTGATGATATCTTGATCTACTCTCATAGTGAGGAGGAGTATGTGAGTCATTTGAGGGTAGTGTTGCAAAAATTGAGAGAAGAGAAGTTGTATGCTAAATATGAGAAGAGGGAATTTTGGTTGAAAGAGGTTATATTTCTAGGTTATGTGGTGTCGGGGGATGGTATTACGGTAGAACCTAAAAAGGCAGAAGTGTTTAGAAATTGGCCTAGACCATTGACCCCATCAGACATTGGAAGCTTTTATGGGCTTAGCGGGTAATAAGAGGTCTGTGAATGGGTTTTCTTCTATTGCCTCTCCTATAAGTAAGTTCACTCAAAAGAAAGCCAAGTTTATGTGGTCCAATGAGTGTGAAAACAATTTTTAAACCTTGAAGGATAAGCTTGTGTCCGCTCCTATCTTGTCTCTATCGAAAGGGTTGGAAGAGTTTGTTGTGTATTATGCTGCCTCCTGGATTGGTTTGGGTGTGTGTTGTTTTCAAAATGTGGTAAGGTAATAGCCTACACTTCTAGATAACTTAAAGTGCATGAAAAGAATTATCCTACTCATGATCTTGAATTGGCTGCCGTGGTTTTTTCTTTGAAAACTTGAAATCATTATTTGTATGAGGTGTATGTTGGTGTGTTCATTGATCATAAGAGTCTCCAATATATGTTCACTCAAATAGGTCTTAACTTGTGAAAAAGAATGTGGTTAGAGCTTCTTAAGGATTACTACTTTGAAGTGAGAGGGAATTAACAAGGACTTTGTGGTTGGGTGCCTTAGAGTAGAAAGGGTTTTGATTCTATTTGGATTGTGGTTGATAGAATGACAAAGTCGGCTCATTTCCTAAGTGTTAAGATTACTTATGGGGCCAAAGCCTACGCCATGTTGTACATTTATGAGTTAGTTAGATTGCATGGGGTGCCCTTATCAATCATATCAGATTTTGGTACTCAATTCACTTCACATTTTTGGAGGTCCTTCAAAAGAGGTCTTGGTACTAAGGTACAACTTAGTATGACTTTTCACCCTCAAACAGATGGCCAAGCTAAAAGAACTATCCAAACTCTTGAGGATATTCTTAGGGCTTGTATTTTGGAGTTTAAGGATAGTTGGTATCATTATCTTCCATTGATTGAGTTTGCTTACAACAATAGCTATCATTCTAGCATTGGTTTTGCTCCTTTTGAGGCCCTCTATGGTAGATATTATAGATCATCGATTGGATGGTTTGAAGTGGGAGAAATGACTTTTTTGGATTCGGATCTAGTCATGGAGGCTATGGAGAAGGTAAAGTTGATTAGAGAAAGGTTGAGGACATCCCAAAGTCATCAAAAGTCCTACGCCATTGTAAGAAGAAGAGAGCTTGAATTTGAAGTCGGTGATTGGATCTACATGAAGGTCTCACCCATGAAGGGTGTGGTTCATTTTAGTAAGAAGGGTAAATTAAATCCAAGAATTGCAAGTCCTTATAGGGTGTTGAGGAGGGTTGGTAAGGTGGTCTATGAGTTGGAGTTACCTAGTGAAATGGACTTGTTTCATTTGGTGTTTCATTTGTCCATGTTGAGGAAATGTGGGGGTGATCCGAATTCTATTGCCCTATTGGATATTGTTGGTATTATTGAAGATAACTTGACTTATGATGAAGTTCTAGTAGAGAACTTGGATAATCAAGTGAAGAGGTTGAGGAACAACGATGTTGCTTTCGTTAAGGTCCTTTGGAGGAATCAACAAGTTAAAAATGCTACTTTGAAGGCCAAAACAGACATGCAAAAGGGATATCTCTATCCTTCCATTCTACTAAACCCTAAGGTACTAACTCTAAGTACCTTATGTGATTTCAAGTCTTATGTTTCAGCCCCTATGTCATTTACATGCATTTATGTTTATATTGACAAAGTTCATGGTGATTTTGCCATTTATGTTGGAATTTTTTGAAAAAAGTGTTTTAAGTATATTATTGCATTTTTGTTGGTGATGATTTCTTCATGATTACTCTTCTTATATATATTTCTTTGACATTCGAGAACGAATATTCCCAAGGGCAAAATATTGAAACGACCCCAAAAAGTACCTAATAATGTACCTCGAAAGTGCCTGAAATTATAATTTCCATATATCTCAAAATTTGTACATGATATCAAAAATCCTAATTTATATTTTTTTTAGGGAGAGAAAATGAGTGAGAAATGGGTATAACCTAAATTTCAGAGGACCCGTAGTGAAAAATGAATTTCGGCAATTTTACAATTCCAGAAGCAGTCCATGACTTCTCCGCGACTCGGACCTATCTCAGAATAGTTTATTATGTTGCTAGATTTTTTATCTCGATCCAAGGCTTTTGGATCTTGGGACTAAGCCTTCCTATGCATGAAAATATCTATGCTTAGCTATATTTCACCTTTATATCATACAGAACATTCCCCAATATTCACTCAAACACTTAGACAAATATTTCACCTTAAAATTCAAGGGCCAAATCTCATTTCGGACTTAAGGATTTCACTCAAGCTTCAAGTCTTCATTTCCAATCTTCATCAAGAATTCTCCAAAGTCAAGGTATGTGCATTCAACCATTGGGTCCTTTCACCCATGATGCCCAAGTTTCCCTTTTACCTAAATTACATGTTTCTAAAATGATTTTACTGATGAGTCTTCTATTATGAATTTGACAATGAACTATGTTGGAGTTTTGTAAAAGTGTGGCTGTTTAATCATATTTTGAGCTATGAATCTTAGATCTATCTTGAGATTTCATGAAGAATTTTGATGTAAATTGTATGAGGGTATTACCAAGTGTTGATGGGTGGTTTTATATTAAGTTTTTTTGCCTGATTTTACTGTTGAATTGCATAGTCTTACACTAGCATCACACATCCACCAAATGTTTGATAAACTGTCTGGTTAATATTTCTTGAGTTATTTAAGGCCTAATACATGGTATATGCGTTAAGTGACTTAGTAGGCTAGTACAACCATGTTGGGGGGTTTATACCTCAATTGCCTCGCTCTGGAGGTAGTAGGATTGCCAACCATATTGGGGGGTTTGTACTTCAATTGCCTTGCTCAGGAGATAGTAGGCCCATGAAACCATGCTGGGGAGTTTGTACCTGGATTACCTTGCTCGGGAGGTAGTAGGTTGGTGCGAACATATTGGGGGGTTTGTACCCCAATCTCCTCACCAAGGAGGTGGTAGGCCTTGGTTACTAATGATGATCTCTTCCTACATATGTAAATGTTCTATATAGGCATGTTTTACTTCAAGCATTGATCATGCATATCATATTGAGATTATGCTTATTTATTGCCTATTATTATGCATTTTGACTATATTAGCTTACATCTTGTTGCATTACATCCTACATACTCAGTATATTCAAATGTACTAACACATACTTTATACCTATTTGATATCACCATGTAGGGATTGAAGCTCCTCGTGATCATTCTAGATGTGGCTAGTGAGATTATTCGAAGATAAGCTTGGTGAGTCATCAAGTTCAGGGAAACTATCTACTTTCTCTTGCTATTTCTATGACTTCTTAATGTTAAACATTTTACATTATGAGGGTGAGCCCTAGGAGTGTCTTGATGACCCCTATCTCTTGCTATTTCTAAGACTTCTTGTTCTAAAGGTGTTATTGGAATATTATGGTGTATTTGTGCTATAAGCTTGACTCTTTATGTTTTTATGATTATCAAAGACTTTCCTTAGTCCTGCTTCACTTTTATACTATCTCATATTATTGTTTACTTTGCTTCTACGACTAAGAATGTTTGATTGATATGCCAAGAGGCTTGTTTGGGTCCCTACGGGTTCCTATTTGCTGTGTCACTTCTAGGGCTTAGGCTTGGGTCATTATAAACTTAGTATCATAGCACTATGTTCTTAATGGTCCTCAGAAGCCAATACACCGCGTTGATTAGAGTCTTGTTCATGGTTGTGAAGTGCACCACAACTATGAGAAAGAAGCTGTAAGACACTTTAGGAAATCTTTCCCTTCTTTGTGATTTATGTCATGCTATAGAAGTTAAGGTAAGGCTTTTCCCTAACTAATGTTCTTTACTATTCTAGATCATGCGAATTATGAGAGGAAGAGCAGCCCGTACACCCGAGGAGCAATCGACTCCTCCCGCTTCTTAAGCTTCTCTAGAAAGAGGGGTAGGCTAAGAAGAATTCTAAAATGCTATTGTAATGTTTGCTCATTCTATGAACGACCAAAGCAACTAAGGGCCCAAGCCCCTCATGCTTTTAGTCAGGCTTCAAGGGTGAGGGATTTTACTAGGATGAACCCATTGGAGTTCTATGGGTCTAAGGTGGATAAGGATCCCCAAGAATTCATTGATGAGGTTTATAAGGTGTTGTCCATTATCACGTTTAATTCAAAAGAAAAGTAGAGTTAACGTCCTACCAACTCAAAGGGTTGGCTCAAATATGGTTCACTTAATAGAAGATGGAGAAGGGGATTAGTGATGCTATTCTTAGGGAGGAGTTCAAAGAAGATCAACCAGTTCATTCCTATTGAGCTAAGGGAGGTAAAGATGATGGAATGTATGAATCTAAAGCAGGGGTCTTTGAGTGTGAGGGAGTATACCCTCAAGTTCAACGAACTCTCCAAGTATGACCTACAATTGGTTTTTGAGCTTAGGTCAAAGATGAACAAATTTGTGTCGCACATATCTAACTTGGTTAATAAGGAGTGTCGCACCGCCATGGTAATAGGTGATATGGACATGTCCCGCCTCATGACATCTGTCGAACATCTAGGGGGAAAATCATAGAAAGAGAAGGCGTGGTGAGTCTAAGAGGGCTCGATTTAAAGATGGGTTCCAAGGTTCTAAAGTTAACCAGTTTCCTCAAGGCCACAAGTTCCAAGACCAAGGGTCATCAATGCTTCCAATAAGAGGTTTGCCAATGATAGGTTTCCTAATCAAAGGTTCCAGGGTGGTAATGGAGGAATGGTAAAGCCTAGATGTCCAAGGTATGAAAAGAATCATAGTGGTCCTTGCTTGATAAAGTCAATTGGTTGCTTTGGCTATGATAAAGTTGGCAACAAGGTTATCGACTATCCTTATGCTTAACCCAAAGGTAGATATGGTCGTCCTCAAGGCCATGGTGCTAATGCAGGCCAAAGAGGAAGGAGAGGTCATCATGGAGATGCTCCATGGAAAAATAGATTTTGTGCTCTTCAAGGTAGATAAGGAGTTGATGGGGTGCCTGATGTTGTTACCTGTATGTTAAAGGTTTTTGATTTTGATGTATATGCATTTGATAGACTCGGGTGCTACTCTGTCTTTTATTACTTCTTTTGTTGCCAAAAAAGATTCATGTTAGTCCTGAATTATTTTGTGAACCTTATGAAGTGTCTACCCAGTTGATGAGTCCATTATTACTAAAAGAGTCTATAGAAATTATCAAGTATTCATTTTGCATAAAATCTTATCCTATGATTTTGTTGAATTAGATATGGTGGATTTTGATATCATTCTTGGGATGGATTGATTGCAAGCCTATTATGCTTATATTGATTGTAGAACTTATAGGGTCAAATTGCAATTCCCCAATGAGCCCGTCTTTGAGTGAGAAAGTCGTGATGTGGTGGTCAAGGGTAGATTCATTTCTTGTCTTGAGGCCCAAAAGTTGATTTCTAAAGGTTGTCTTTATCATCTTGTGAAGGTTAAGGATGTAGAGTCTAAACTCCTTATTGAGTCAATTCTGGTGGTTAATGAGTTTCTCGATATCTTTCCCGATGAGTTTCGTGTTGCTCCTCCCAAAAGGAAAATAGATTTTGGTACAGATTACTTCTTGACACTTAACCCATTTCTATTCCTCCTTGTTGTATGCCCCAACAAAGTTGACAAAGTTGAAGGAACAATTGAGGGATTTGTTGGAAATGGATTTTATAAGTCCTTGGGTGCACCGGTATTTTTTATGAAGAAGAAATATGGTTTTATTAGCATGCGATTGATTACTGACAACTTAATAGAGTCGCCATAAAGAACAAGTACCCTCTACCAAGGATTGATGACCTTTTTAATCAACTTCAATGGGCTAGACACATTTCTAAGACTGATCTCCGATCCGAATATCACCAAATGAAAGTAAGAGAGTGTGACATTCCTAAGATGGATTTTCGGACTAGGTATGAACACTTTGAGTTTGTCGTTATGTCTTTTGGGTTGACTAATGCACTAACTATATTTATGGATCTTATGAATAGGGTCTTTAAATCCAACCTCAACTTGTTTGTGGTGGTTTTTATTGATGACATCTTGATTTACTCCCATAGTGAGGAGGAGCATGTGGATCACTTAAGAGTAGTGTTGAAAATCTCGATGGAGGAGAGGTTTTATGCAAAATATGAGAAATGTGAGTTTTGGTTGAAAGAAGTTGCTTTTCTAGGGAACATGGTGTTGGGTGATGCCATTAAGGTGGATCTTAAGAAAACGGAGGTGATTAGAAATTGGCCTAGACCTTTAACTCCATTGGACATTAGAAACTTCTTAGGTTTGGTGGATTATTCCAGAGGTTTGTGAATGGTTTCTCTTCTATTGCTTCACCACTGACTAAATTAACACAAAAGAAGGCGAAATTTGTGCGGACCAATGAGTGTGGAAAGAGTTTCCAAACTTTGAAAGATAAGTTTGTCTCCACTCCTAGTTTTGGCTCTACCAGAAGGGTTGGAAGGATTTGTTGTATATTGTGATATCTCAAGAATTGTTTTGGGTTGTGTTTTGATGCAAAATTGTAAGGTGATAACATATGCCTTTAGACAACTTAAGATGCATGAGAAGAATTATCCCATTCGTGATCTTGAATTGGCGGTCATGGTATTTGCTTTGAACATTTGGCATTACTACTTGTATGGGGTTCATATTGATATGTTTATCGACCACAAGAGTCTCCAATATGTGTTCACCCAAAAAGATCTTAACTTGAGACAAAGAAGGTGGTTAGAGCTCCTTAAAAATTATAATATGAGTGTGCATTATCACCCCAACAAATCTAATATTATGGTCGATGCTCTATGTAGGGTGTTTATAGGTAGTCTATCTCATGTTGATGATGGTGGCAAAGGAGTGGCTAGATAGGTTTGTTGGTTGGCTAGATTGGTTGTTAGGTTTGATGAGGTTGACAATGGTGGTGTAGTGGTTGTTGATTGTTCTAAATCTTCCTTGATTGAGGAGGTGAAGCCAAAACAAGATCTTGACCCTACCTTGCTAGAGTTGAAGGCCTTGGTAAGAGATGGTAAAATGGAGGTTTTCTCCCAAGGGGGAGATGGTGCCCTTAGGTACTAAGGTAGAATGTGTGTGCCAAATGTGAAGACTTGAAAGAATTGATCTTGAAGGAAGCCCACAATTCATCCTATTCCATTCACCCCGGTACTACAAAGATGTATAGAGACTTGATGGAAGTATATTGGTGGGGTGGTATGAAGAGAGACATTGTTAAGTTCATATCCGAATGTCATAATTGCCAACAAGTGAAAGTCGAACATCAAACAGGTTGCCTAGCCCAAGATATAGAGATTCCTACTTGGAAGTAGGAGACATGGATTTTGTGGTTGGGTTGCCTAAGACTGTGAAATATTTTGACTCTATTTGGGTTATTGTGGATAAATGACAAAGTTGGATCACTTCGTACTGGTCAAAACTACTTATGATGCCTAAGATTATGCCGAATTCTACATACATGAGTTGGTTAGATTGCATTCAGTTCCCTTATCTATCATTTCGGATCATAGTGCTCAATTCACTTCTCACTTTTGGAGGTCTTTCCAAAGAGGTATTAGTACCAAGATTAAGCTTAGGAATTCTTTTCACCCTCAAACGGATGGTGAAACTGGGAGGACTATCCAAACTCTAGAGGATATGCTTAGAGCTTGTGTTTTGGAGTTTAAGGGTAGTTGGGATGAACATCTTCCACTCACTGAATTTTCTTACAACAATAGCTACCACTCAAGCATTGGTATGACTCCTGAAGCTCTCTATGGTTGGCATTGTAGGTCCCCGATTAGGTGGTTTAAAGTAGGGAAAATGGCTTCGCTAGGTCCGAATTTGGTCATAGAATCCTTGGAAAATGTGAGATTGATAACGGAGAGATTGAGAACAGTCCAAAGTAAACAAAAGTCCTACTCCGATGTGAGAAAAAGAGGTCTTGAGTTTGAGGTTGGTGATTGGGTTTATTTGAAAGCCTCACCCATGAAGGTGTGGTTGGTTTAGCAAGAAGGAGAAATTAAACCCAAGGTTTGTGGGTACTTGTAGAGTTTTGAGGAGGATTGGTAAGGTTACATATGAGTTGGAGTTGCCCATGAAGATGGACATGGTACATCCGGTCTTCCATGTATCCATGTTGAGAAAGTTTGTGGGTGACCCAAGTGATATAGTGCCTTTTGGATGTCGTGGGTGTTGTAGAAGATAATTTGACTTATGAGATGTCCCATTGGAGAGTTTGGATAGATAACTGAAGAGGTTGAGAAACAAAGGTGTAGCTTCTGTCAAGGCCCTTTAGAGGAATCAACAAATTGAGAGTGCCACATGGGTAGCCGAGGCAGACATGAGAAAGTGATATCCATATCTCTTCCATTCTACTGAAGCCGAAGGTACTAATTTAAGTCCCCTATATGATTTTAAGTCTTAAGTTTCAGCCCTTATGTCAATTTAACATGCATCCATGTTTATGTTGATAAGTTTATGGTGATTTTGACATTCATATTGAGATTTTTGAGAATGATGTTTGAATGAATTTGTTGCATTCATATCGGGCTGAAATTTTCATGATTACTTCTCTTATATACATTTCTTTGACATTTGGAGATGACTATTCCCAAGGAGAAGATATTGAAACGCCCCCAAAACACCCAAAAATGTGCTTCGAAAATGCCCATAATCATAATTTTCATATATCTAAAAATTCATGCACTATATCAAATATTTGACTTCATATTCTTAATCAAGGGGCGAAATTGAGTGGAACATGGGTAACCTCAATTTTAGAGGACCTATAAAGAAAAATAATTTTCATAAAAATTAGATTTCCAATAGGCATTCGGCGATGCGCCAGGGGTGCGAATCAATATTGGAGTTGCCTGCGCGATGGGTCCGAGTTGCAAACTTGACGCGGAGCAGTGTATTATTTTCCTTGATTTTTAATTTCTGCTCAAGGGTATTGTCAAAACACCTA
Organism: Solanum sejunctum; assembly: GCA_025642045.1. Classification (NCBI taxonomy): domain Eukaryota; kingdom Viridiplantae; phylum Streptophyta; class Magnoliopsida; order Solanales; family Solanaceae; genus Solanum; species Solanum sejunctum. Next base: position 54,998 of record JAOTQJ010205479.1, read on the forward strand.
TACTTTGCCATTTTTCAACTCTATATCACTAAAGACCCTCTCAAAAACCTCTCCAAGACTTAACCAGATATTTAATCAAAATTCAAATGTCTCAAGCTTAACTCCAAATCTAAAGACTCCATTCAAGCTTCAAATCTCCATCAAGTCTACATCAATGAATTCTCAAATTTAGGTATGTAGGTTTCATCCATTGTGTCCTTTCACCCATGGAGCCCAATCCTCCTATTTTAGGAAAATTACATGATTTCGAGGGGTATTATCTATGGGTTCTATTATTACAAAATATGAGCATAATTTATGTTGGGGTTTTACCAAATATGGTTGATTATACATGAATATCTATTTTAAGCTTATACTATGGATTGATCTTTGTCTATTGAGGCTATATATGATTCAAGCTATGAAATCTATGAGCTATTGTGAAGTTTTCATACGATTTACTAGTCACCCGTGATGGGCATTTATCGTGATGTTGGTGGGCTGATTTACATGACTTTAAGATGCAATGATTTCACTATTTCATGATCTATACTCTTGCATTTTGCATGATTTAAACATGTTCTCGTATATGCCACCAAGTGTTCGATGAAATGTCAAGTCAAGAATTATCAAGTTTATTACATGTTTCACAAGTCAAGTGACTTCGTGATGGATATGGGCTATCAAGTATTTTATGAATTTATGAAACTATCTATGATTATGCAAGTATGAAGTCAAGCCCTATTTTTAAGATTTTGCGTCTTGTGAGCCATTCATATTAAAGCAAAGGTTCATGCATGATTATGATCTATTAGCATATTTCAAGTTAGGCTCACAATTAGAGGTCAAGTATGTTTGAGAGCTACTCATGTTATGATTCTATGTTCATCATAAGTTACTAAAGATATTATTATTTTAAGTATTCCGTGGGATTAGACTTAGCACCGATGGACTGGATGTCATCGTGGACTATCTTCAAGGGTGAATACTCCTTTCCTCAAACTATGTGCCAACATAGGATTATGTTATACCCTTGCTATACTAGTGGATCCACTTAGTATACTTAATCATGAAATCCACCCTGAAATGGGACTAGTTCTCGTATGGTGTGTTACTTCCCCGAAATAGGACGGACTCCCATAAGGTAAATTGTGGTTTACCTTGGCAAGTAGGCCACCACTTTACTGATAAGGGATAATCATCGAAATTCCATGTTGTAGCTCACTTGATCTTATACTTTGTCGATTGAGGTCTCTTCCCTCACATGTATTACATCCTATGCAAGATGATGATTTACAAGCATGTTTTACTTCCAACATTGATCATGCATGCCAAATTGAAGATTATGCTTATCTATTCTCTATTACTATGCATTTTGACTATATTATCTTATGTCTTGTTGCATTCCGTCCTACATACTTAGTACAATCAAATAAACTAATGCATGCTTTATGCCTACATGAAATCACCATGTAGGGACCGGAGCTCCTCGTGATCATCCTCTACGTGGCTAGTGAGATTATTCGAAGATAAGCTTAGTGAGTCCTTAAGTTTAGGGACACTATCTACTTTCTCTTGCTATTTCTAAGACTTCTTGATGTTGAATATTTGATATTATGAGGTTGAGCCCAGAGAGTGTCTTGGACCCTACTCTAGTCTATGTTTAAAGTTGTTGTTGGAATATTATTATGTATTTATGCTATAAGCTTGACTCTTTATGTTTTTATGATTATCAAAGCCTTCCCTAAGTGCCACTTCTCTTTTATGTTATCTCTTGTTGTTGTTTACTTTGCTTCCATGACCAAGGATGTGTGATTGATATGCTAAGAGGCTTGTTTCGATCTCTATGGGTTCCCATTCACCGTGTCACATCTAGGCCCTAGGCATGGGTCGGGACAGGAGGGCCTCATGACAAATTCCAGTGAGACCAATTTCTAATTTCATTATTAACAAAAGGTGGACTATGACTCGTAGACCAAGGTTTCATATCAATTTCCTGTGACTAAGGATTTTCAGACTTCCAATCTACGATAGTGCCTAACAACTCATAGATTACTATACAAGTCGTATATATGGTTCCGTGACCATGTCATCCATTTTACTTAGGGGTATTGTTTTCCTTTCTGACTCTTTTTAATTGTTTTATACTTATATAAAGTCTTGAAACATAACCCTAAGGGTATTTTTCACTTTTCTTCGCCTTAAGGGTTTTGAGAGTATTAGAGGAGAAGGAAGAGTCTAGGATTTCCCATTCAAGTCCAAGGATTAGGTGAGGATTGATTGTTCCATTCAACCACAAGTATATAAGGCTTACCAAATTGTGAAATTCCTTTCTTTACATGCCCCTTCATCTTCGTGAGTCAAGATTTTTGGAGAAAGAGTTGAGATTTGAGAAATTTTTTTATTATTTTAATATTTAAAGTCTTCAAAGTTCTCTCAACCTTTCTTCACCTTGCCAAGCAGCTAAATAACTCTTTTTAGGTTCTTGGAGAAGACTTATACATTTAAGGTAGTGGTAAGTAAGCTTACATATGTTTTTAGTATGGTTTTACTATGAAAAATAAGAAGTATATGTTAG
>JAOTQJ010205489.1:0-19425 GCA_025642045.1 Solanum sejunctum
GCAAGACCACATTACTCTATGTATGACATGATTATTAGGCGGCAGGACCGCAGCGGAGACCTTGTCGGCCCGCATTTGTGTATAGGTATAAATGATTATATATATATATATATTGTGTCTGGGTTGCTGCTGGAATTTCTTTGCAGGTGCGGTTAGTGCATAAAACAGAGGAAACTCCGCCGAAATTTTGGTAGAATTCTTAGACTTTAAGTTGTGGTTTTGCGAGTTAATGTTGGTTTAAGTGCCTAGTCGGCATGAGTCATGGCCCGGGGTTGGGCTGTGACAAGTTTAGTACCTCGTTGTCATTTTGATGTTTCAAGTGGCCTAAGTTAGAATTAAGGTGCTTAATTATGTTCCAGGTCAAAGAAGTCTTAGATTTAATTTCTGATGATTCAATCGAGTCTAAAATATCGAATTCAGTAGGGTTACATATATTGTTTGTGTGTACGAGATTTTAAATGAATCTCGAGGGTTGATTCTGAATCTTGAATTTCTTAAAAGTATTTTTTCTGTGTTCTGGTGCAGGTATCGCTATAGTGAAAGGCTTGGCCGTTTTTGTAACTTCGATATAGTGAGGTGGCCTTCACAACAACAACCTATCAATTGCTATAACAAAAGAGTGATATATGTTTGGATGTAACTTTTACAATAGTTATGTCACTATAGTGATATCCTAGGAGTTTTCAGACTTCTGCACTCCCATTTTGAACATTTTTTCCATTTTCAAATTTTGGGAGCTCGACTAGAATTATCTCCCGTATCATACCTATTAATTACACCCTTTTTTTAACATCAAAATTGGAAGATTCAATTGAGAAATTTGAGGATTTCATGAACTTTTGAGATTTCTACAAAATTGATGATTATGAACTCATTTAACTCATTTCCGAATTTGTTTTTATGGGTGGTATCCTATCCATGAGAGAAACTCATTTATATAAAAAAAAATTTAAATTTCATCATTGATTTTTGATAGGGAAATTTTAGTCAATTTTGCTCTTTTCCTTTAATTGCTTGATTTTGATGTTGTTAGTTTCGTATTGTTATTGTGAATTCATCTTCAAGTAGATAGTGGTGATTTAGATTTGATTCAGAAGGGGAAGGCATTATCTTTGGAGTGATTGATTGGCTAAATTGAAACAAGTGGACTCTAACCATTGTTGACTTTATTGAACTTAGTATTTTGTCAATGACTTGTTCTAGTGGATGTGATTTGGATAATGGAAAGGTAAAAATGGTGGCATGTATGACTTGAATTATGAAATGATGTCTATTGTTGTTGAGTTAAACTTGTGAGTTGATATTGTAAAATGGACTTGTGACGCCTTTGTTGATCATGTGAAAGTATTCAGAATGTTCTAATTGTTGAACTTTGATTTATATTAAATAGAATTTTGTATTGAATCTCTTTTTTATGACCCGAAAATCGAGCATGATGACACTTACCTAACCCACCAAGTTGAGTCAACCCAACACTTAATAACCCAACAAAATAATAAAAGTGGAAGATAAATAATCCAAATAGGATGAATAGGCATAAGAAATCAAGACTACAACCTTCTCAGAACTAGTGTCACATGTATAAGCCTCTAAATATAAAATACTCAAAGAAATACAAGTCTCAAATGCCTAGTTCTCAAATAGAACATAACATGCTAATGCATTCCTGAAAGGTCTACTGAAGATATAAGTAGTACGTCAAGAATAATTCGGAAGCTCGATTCTGCATTGAGAAACGTCTAATCAGAGGGACCTGGCTCATAACCTACAAAATGTAGTAAGGCGGAGCACCAAATAATTGAGTACTTAGCAAATGGAAATAACCTAATGTAAATCAATGAAGAATACAAGTACTCCTTAGCACTCAACCACTTATCACCGAACTACAAACTTGCACTCAAAAAAGTGCAAGTACCTTGTATACAACATATAGAAATCACAAGGATATAGATACACTCATCACGTAGCATCACATTTAAAAAAAGATCCAACAATAATAAGTCAAATTATATAATAGATATCCGGTCTCAAAGGCAATTCATATAATAATAGCAAGCTAGAGTATATGAGTTATAGTGAATTCCAGGAAATGTAAATAATATGATGCAATACCAAATAATCGTGATGCATGTCTTTCCTATGATACAAATCCACTGATCATAATCATGCTTCAGATTGGAACCCATGGGGGCACACATGGATCATGTATCCACTGAAACCATTTTCTTTTGACTTTTCTTTTCTTTTCTTTTTCACTAGCCAAAATCATTTCCCTTCAAGTTTTCATTTTCAAAGGATCATCAAGCAAACACATAAAAGATAACATAATAATCATCCTAGCAATAAAGTATGCAAGATGTCCATATGAACCACACATGTATTTACCAACAATTGCAAACGAAACAACTCTTAGGTGCTCAAGTATCCATAATACATATCTATGCATATCACAATATTTATATACACATCAAGTGAGTGCACACTATCATGTATTTCAAAATTCACATTTAACTCACAAGTCAAGATGTTGCCACAAGAACAATACCCAATTTAACATCTCATGATCAAAGCCTACAAGATGAAATTCTGCCCCAAGATATTCAATTGTATACACATAGAAGTAAACAAGGTCCAATCATACTTAGCAAAAGATTAGAAGTCCACTTTCCTTATATGAAGTCTCAAATCAAGCCAACTTTAAGCCTTTTCTCTTGCTACGATCCCCCAAATCACCAAATCTAGTCAAATACAACATCAACACATAATGAATCCAATGAAACTAAAATCAATCAATTCAGAGAAAGAAAAAAATTTGTCAAAATCCCATACTAAAAAAGTAGTCTGAATCTGAAAATTAATACATGAAAATATTCCCCAAGTAACAAGGATTTCAACAGTTAAAATCATTTCGAAAATGGAGTTCTCTCCTTTTAGGCGAGCTACTTCATTCCATCATTTAAAGATTATAAATCAATATCGTAAATATTCTGAAATTCCACCATTAAAATCCTAAATTTATAATCTAAAAGCACAAATTGATCAATGAAAATAACTGAAGTAGGTTATAAAAGAGTTAACCAACCAATTTGTCTTCAAAAACCTTGAAAATCGTCTCTAGAACGAAGCTTTACATGCCAAAAATAGTGGAAATGGTTTAAATCACGCCCTTTTAAAAACTATTCACTGTACAGGTGTATTTTATGCTTCATGAATGCGGAAGCCAAAAATGCTACAACACTCCACAAATGCAGAGAAGTTCCCACGAATGCGGATGACACGCTAGTATTGCTCCGCAAACGCGGGCCCTTTTCCACCAATACAAAGGTCTACATCATGTGACCTCCACGAACGCAGAGTACAAACCCCAACTGCACCAAAAATAGCTAAACTAGCAAAACACAGCTTTAATAAAACCATGAACTAGAATTTTAGAATTTATTTGGAATCCCATGTTTACAGACTAAATATAGAACCATACTAGAAATGATATTTTGGACTCAATGGAACTACTAGAATTTGAATATGAAACCTCCTTGGTCCCGAACCTGAGAGAGAGCATTTAAATTAGTTTCAAACTTAAAAATTTTAAATATTCATGGAAGATTTAACAATTACAACAAAGTCATTTCTAGCATTAATTTCACCATCTAGAACCACTAGAACTTACAAAATATTAATCTAAGCCTCTGAACTTCAAAGGTTGACCAAAGCCAAAATTATGATCCAAAACAAATTAAAAATGCAACATTGAAACTAAAATCTCTATTTTAACTTTAAATTTAGTTCAACAAGCTCTCCTAGACCAGATTTGACATTTTTGAACTAATAAATCAATAGAATCGAAATTCGACACTCGAAACATTAAATGACCAGAAAATTCTAATTTTTCAAATTTAAACAATTTAAAACTCATTCTTTTGAAAAATACAGCTTTGGATCTAAAATGTCATGATCCAGATATAGGGCCTAGATGTGACATGATGAATGAAAAACTTGAATGAACCCCAAACAAGCCTTTTAGCATATAGTTATACATCCTTGGTCGGGAAGAAATTATACAATAACAATAGATAGAAAGAGGGGAATACAGGGCTAAGATACATCTTGGATACCATAGAAACATAACACGCCAACAGTATAACATTAACATATCATATGGTTCCAACAACACGTCTAATACATAGATAGGAGTGGGGGGCCAAGACAATCTCTAGGCTCACCCTCATAACCAAAAGCTTCCAACATAAGAAGAGTCAATACAAATCAAGAGAAGTATGTCATCAGAGTTGAGGACTCATCAAATTGCTTTGAGAGAAATTGTGCTAGTCACGTGGAAGAGGATGATGATCAAGTGGGTCTCCAGTTCCTACATGGTAACATTAAGTAGGCATAGAGTATGCATTAGTACATTTGAATGTACTAAGTATGTAGGATGTAATGAAACAAGGGATAAGCAATATAATTGAAATGATTAATTAGACATTTAATGAATATAACAGCAATATGACAAAAATGTATGAAGTAAACACATGCTTATATAGAACATATTACATGTGTAGGAAGATACCATCCTCATAGACCAAGCCACTTAGTACTTGGAATCCAAGGTAAACCACCCCTTTGAGGTGTTTGAGGTATCAACCCCTTAACTTGGTTAATGGTTTTGACACCCCCTATGAAGGTGCTTGAGGTATCAACCCCTTAACTTGGTTAATGCGTTTACCACCTCCAATCAAGGTGTTTGAGGTACTAACCCTTCAACTTGGTTAATGGATTTACCACCTCCCATCAAGGTGTTTAAGGTATCAACCCCTCAACTTGGCTAATGGGTTTTCCACCCCACCCACCCCATCAAGGTGTTTGAGGTATCAACTCCTCGACTTGGTTAATGGGTTTACCATCTCCCATCAAGGTCTTTAAGGTACCAACCCCTCTACTTGGTTATGATCAACTTGTAACACTAAAGATACCTTTCATGAAATCAACACACATATATACATTCATTACATTATCATAAAGTCATTTAAGCCATAGGTCATGTAATGGATCATCAACAACTCAAGAATTCAAAACCAGACATTTTATCAAACACTTGGTGGGTATGTAATGCTAGTGTAAGATCATGCAATTCAAGAGTGAAATTATACAAGAAACTCAATGTAAAACCACCCACCAACACTTGGTAATACCCTCATGCAAGATATATCAAAATTCTTTATCAGAACCCACAATGGATCATAGATTCATAGCTCAAAACATGCTTAAACAGTTACAAGTTCGTGAAACCCCAACATAGGTTATAGTTAAATTCATCGTAATACCCATAAGTAAATCAACTTTAAAACATGTATTTTAGGTAAACATAAAGGCTAGGCACTATGAGTGAAAGGACTCAATGGTTGAAACCGACACACCTTAACTGTGGAGATATCCGTGAAGAAGATTTGAATGGAGACTTGAAGCTTGGGTGAAATCCTTAGATCCAGAAAGAGATTGGGACACTTGAATTTTCTGTGAAATATTTGTCTAAGTGTTTGAGGGAGTATTGGGAATGTCTTGAATGACATGAGTTTGAAAAATACTATATATAGGTATTTTTATGCACAGAAAGGCTTAGGTCAAGACCCCAAATCCTTGAATCGAGATTCAAAAAAATTGATAACAAAATACACTGCTCTGTGAGAGGTTTGTGTCGTGGAGCAGTCACGGACTGCTAATAGAATTGCAAAATTGGAGAAATTCATTTCTCTATGGTTCCTCTAAAATTTGGGTTATACCCATCTCCCACTCAATTTCCCCCCTAAACAACAATATGAAGTCAGATTTTTGATATCATACACAGATTTTGAGATATATGAAAATTACAATTATGGACACTTTCGAAGCACATTTTTGGGCACTTTTTGGGGTCCTTTGATTATCTCCCTTGGGAACATTTGTCCTTGTATGTCAAAGAAATGTACATAAGAGAAGTAGTAAGCAAGATAATTTCAACCAAACAAGAATGCAATAACACACTTAAACATCATTTGAAAAATCTCAACATAAATGTCAAAATTACCATGAACTTGTCAATTTAAACATGAATACATGCAAATGAAGTGAGGGATGAGACATAAGACTCGAAATCATGTAGGGGAATTAGATTAGTACCTTAGGCTTGTTTATTATGGAAGAAATAGGGATACCGCTTTTGCATGTCCGCCTCAGCTTTCTATGTGGCACTTTCAACTTTTTGGTTTCTTTAAAGAACCTTGATGGGAGCAACATCCTTGTTCTTCAACCTCTTCACTTGTCTATCAAAAATTTCTACCAGAACCTCCTCATAAGTCAAATTCTCTTCCACAAGCCCACAACATCCAATGATATAATAGCATTTGGGTCACCTACACACTTTTTCAACATAGACACATGAAGATAAGACGGACCAAGTCCATCTCACTAGGCAACTCCAACTCATAGGCCACCTTACTAATCCTCCTCAACACGCTATAAGGACCAACAGATCTTGGACTCAATTTACCCTTCTTACCATAACAAACCATACCCTTAATTGGTGAGACCTTCAAATAGACCCAATCACTAATTTTGAATTCAAGCTCCCTTCTTTTCACATCAGCATAGGACTTTTGATAACTTTGGGCTGTTTTCAACCTCTTCCTAGACAATCTTACCTTCTCCATGGCATTCATAACTAGATTCGAATCCAACAAAGCCATTTCCCCTACCTCAAACCATCTAACCAGGGACCTATAACGTCTACCATAGAGGGGCTCAAAAGGAGTCATACCAATCTAAAATGATAGTTATTATTGTAAGGAAACTCAATGAGTGGAAGATGATTATCCTAACTACACTTAAACTCCAATACACAAGCTCTCAGCATATCCTCAAGAGTTTGGATAGTTCTTTTGGCTTGGCCATCTGTTTGAGGGTGAAAGTCCATAATAAGCTTTACCTTGGTACAAAGACCTCTTTGGAAAGACCTCAAAAAGTGAGAATAGAATTGAGCACGATTATCCGATATCATAGATAAGGCACCCCATGCAATCTAACCAACTCATAAATGTACAACTTGCCATAATCTTCGTCACCATATGTAGTTTTAACTAGTAGGAAATGACCTGACTTTATCATTCTATCAACCACAACCCAAATAGAATCAAAACCATTTCTAGTTGTAGGCAACCCAACCATGAAATCCATTTTAATTTCCTCCAACTTCCAAGTGGGAACCTTTATATCTTTAGTTAGGCCATAGGTCTTTGATGCTCGGCTTTGACTTGTTGGTAAGTATAGCAACCAGACACAAACTTAGCAATATCCCTCTTCATACCACCGCACCAATACACTTCCCTCAAATCTCTATATATCTTTGTGGAACCGGGGTGAATCTAATAGGAAGAATTATGAGCCTCATCAAGAATCTTCTTTCTCAAGTCATCAACACTAGGCACACACAACATACCTTAGTACCTAAGGGAACCATCTCCCCCTTGGGAGAAACCCTCCACCTTGCCATCTCTCACCAAGGCCTTCAATTCTAATAGAAAGGGGTCAAGATCTTGCTTTGCTTTTAGCTCATCAATCAAGGAAGATTTTAAACCATCAATAACCACAATACTACTATTATCAAGCTCTTCTACCCTAACCCCCAATCTAGCCAACCGATGGACCTCTCTAGCCACCTCTTTGCCCCCATCATCAATTTGAGCAAGGCTACCCAAAGACACCCTACTACAAGCATCGACCGCAATATTAGCCTTACCGGGGTGATAATGCACACTCATATCATAGTCTTTAAGAAGATCTAACCACTTTCGTTGCCTCAAGTTGAGATACTTCTGAATGGACACATATTGGAGACTCTTATGATTGGTAAGCTCAATAATATACACCATGTACAAATAAAGATGCTAAATTTTCACAGCGAAAACCACGACGGCCAATTTAAGATCATGGGTAGGATAATGTTTTTCATGTACCTTGACTTGTCTTTAAGCATAGGCTATCACCTTATAATTTTGTATCAAAACACAACCCAAATCGATTCTAAAGGCATCAGAATACTCTACAAACCCTTCTAACCCTTCTGGTAGTGAAAAGATAGGAGTAAAGACAAGTTTATCCTTTAAGGTTTGGAAACTCTTTTCACACTTCTCGGCCTACACAAATTTAGCCTTCTTTTGAGTCAACTTAGTCATAGGAGAAGCAATAAGAAAACCCCTTCATGAATCTCCAGTTATAACCATTTAAGCCTAAGAAACTTCTATGTCCGATGGAGTCAAAGGTCTAGGTCAATTTCTAATTACCTGCGTCTTCTTAGGATCCACCTTTATACTATCACCCGACACCATATGACCTACAAAGGAAACCTCTTTCAACCAAAACTCACACTTTTCATATTTGGCATACAATTTCTCTTCCCTCAAGATTTGTAACACCACTCTTAAATGAGCCACATGCTCCTTCTCATAATGGAAATAGATCAAAATATCATCAATAAATACCATCACAAATAAATTAAGGTAGGGTTTGAAGAACCTATTCATAAGATCCATGAAAATAGTCGGTTTATTGGTCAATCCAAAGGACATAACCACAAATTCATAGTGCCCATACCTAGTCCGAAATTCTATCTTGGGAATGTCACACTCCCGCACCTTCATTTGGTGACACCCAGATCAAAGATCAATCTTAGAGAAGTGACTAGCCCCTTGAAGTTGGTTGAACAGATCATCAATCCTTGGTACAAGATAATCATACTTTATAGTGACCCTATTAAGTTATCGGTAATCAATAAACTTTCTAAAAGAACCATCCTTCTTCTTCACAAATAACACCGGTGTACCCCAAAGTGATTGGCTAGGCCTATACAACCCTTCTCTAGCAAATCGTTTAATTGATCTTTCAACTCCTTCAACTCTGTCAGGGCTATATGGTAAGGAGGAATAGATTTATAGGTTGAGTGTCGAAAAAGAGATCTATACCAAAATCTATTTCTCTTTCGGAAGGAACACCGGGAAGCTTACTAGAGAAGACGTCTAGGAACTCATTAATTACAGGAATAGACCCTATGGGAAGGATATTACACTAAACATCCCTAACCCTCATGATATAATAGAGACACCACTTAGAAATCATGCTTTTGGATTTAATAAAAGAGATAAACCTACCCTTGACCACCGCATCATGACTCTCCCACTCAAGGAAGGGTTCATTTGGGAATTGGAATTTGACCATAAGGATTCTATAATCAATAGAGGTATAATATATATGCAACCAATCCATCCCAAGAGTGACATTAAAATCCACCATATCCAACTCAATAAGATCATAAGGCAAAATTTTATGCAAAATGAAAACATGATAATTTCTTATAGACCTTTCTAGTAACAATAGATACACCAATGGGTGTATACACCTCATAAGACATACACAAAAATTTAGGCTCAACATGAAAATTTTTGGCTACAAAAGAAAGAGTGGCACTCGGGTCTATCAAATGGATACACATTAAAATTAAAGACTTTTAACATACCGATGATGACATTGGGCACCTCATCTATGCCTTGCCTCTCTTGAAGAGAATAAAAGTGATTGTACCTTGGGCCATCACCTTGTTGACCTCCTTTTTCCAAAGGAATTGCATTTGCCCCTCGACCTTAACGACAAACATCTTTACCCTTGTTTGATTACGAGGACAATTGAGCTTCTTGTGACCCAATTTTCCATAACTATAGCAAGAATTAGTGTCCCTCAAACATGGGCCTGTTTGAGCGCTACCACATTTTGGACACATAGCATTAAGCACTACACCACTATTACCTTGGACTCTTTAGTTGTCAATGGCAAACCTTCTATTAGGAGCATGAATAGACCCTTACCCTTGATAAAACTGTCCACTTTTGAGACTATGGAACTTACAATCAAAATAGGCCCTCTTGGCCTCACCACTCCTCCTTTTCCTAAACTTCTCCCCTCTAATTGTTCAGTATATGTTATTAGGCGGGACAAATCCATGTTATTAATCAGCATAGTCGAACGAAACTCCTCATTCACCAAATTTAATACACTAATCATAAATTTGTTCATTTTAGACCTTGGATCGGCAACCAAGTGTGGAGCATATTTAGAGAGTTGGTTGACATTGAGGGCATACTGCCTCACACTCATAGACCCTTTCTTCAAATTCATTAACTCTATCAGTTTGGCCTCCCTAAGCTCAAGAGGGAAGAACTGGTTGAGAAATACTACTTTCAACTCCTCCTATAGAATCACATTGTTAATCTCCTTCTTTGCCTTCCATTGAGTATACCATATTTGAGTCACCCCCTTGAGTTAGTAAGTCCCTAACTCCTTCTTCTCTTTCGACCTAACACTCATGATATCCAACACCTTGTATAACTCATCAATAAATTTATAAAGGTCCTCAGCCACGTTTGACCATGGAACTCCGGTGAGTTCATCCTCATGGAATCCCTTACTCTAGATGTTTGGAGTTGGAGCATGAGGGACTTGGCCCCTTGATTGACTTGACTAGTCATGGCTTGAGATAGCAAGGTGAGAGCATCCCGGAGCTCCCCATGAGTCGGTTGTTCTTCGAGAGTGCGGGCTCTTCTTCCTCTTGTGTTAGGCACAATCTAAAAATGGCAAAGAACATTAGTTAGAGAGGAATACTTACCTAACTTATATAGTACAACATAGATTAAGAAGAAGGGAGACACTTCCTAAAATGTCTCATAGCCTCTTGCTCATAGTTATGATGCACAAAACAACCATGAATAAGACTATAATCGACGTGGAATGTTGGATTTCAAGGATCATTAACAACCTAGTGCTCTGATACCAAGTTTATCCTGACTCAGACCTAGGGCCTAGACGTGACACGGCAAATGGGAAGCCTAAAGGAACCCCAAACAAGCCTCTTAGCATATCAGTATACATCCTTGGCCTCAAAAGCAATTATACAACAACAATAGATAGAAAAGGGGAATATGATGCTAAGGGACATCTTTGATACTATAGAAACATAACACACCAATAGTATAGCATTAACATATCATAACGTTGCAACAACACTTCTAATACATAGATAGGAGAAAGGGCCAAGACAATCTCCAGTCTCACCTTCATAATCATAAGATTCCAATATAAGAAGAGTTAATACATAACATAAATCAAGAGAAGTATGTCCTCGGAATTGAGAACTCACCAACTTACTTTGAGAGAAATCGTACTACCCGGTGGAGGAGGAGAATGATCAAGTGGGGCTCCGGTTCTAACATGGTAACATCATGTAGGCATAGAGTATGCGTTAGTACTTTTAAATATACTAAGTATGTAGGATGCAATGCAACAAGGGATAAACAACATAATTAAAATGCATAATTAGACATTTAATGAACATCATAGCAATATGGAATGCATACATGATGCTTGAAGTAAAACATGCTTATGTAGAATATATTGCATGTGTAACAACAGACCATCCTTATAGACCAAGCCACTTAGTACTTAGAATCCAAGGTAAACCACCTCTTTGAGGTGTTTGAGGCATAAACCCCTCAACTTGGTTAATGGGTTTGCCACCCCCCATCAAGGTGTTTGATGTATCAACCTCTCATCTTGGTTAATGCGTTTACCACCTCCTATCAAGGTGTTTAAGGTACCAACCCCTCAACTTGGTTAATAGGTTTACCACCTCTCATGAAGGAGTTCGAGGTATCAACCCATCAACTTGGTTAATGAGTTTTCCACCCCATATCAAGGTGTTTGATGTATCAACCCCTCAACTTGGTTAATGGGTTTACCAACACCCATCAAGGTGTTTGAGGCACAAACCCCTCAACTTGGTTATGGTCAACTTGCAATACTAAAGATACCTTTCATGAAATCAACTTACATATATATATTACTTACATCATTATAAAGTCATTTAAGTCAAAGGTCATGCATTGGATCATCAATGACTCAAAAATCCAAAACTGGACATTTTATCAAGCACTTGTCGGGTATGTAATGCTATTGTAGGATCATATAATTCAAAACTGAAATCATGCAAGAAAATTTAATGTAAAACGACCCACCAACATTTGGTAGTATCATCAGGCAAGATATATCAAAACATAATATTAAAATCCATAATGGATCATAGATTCATAGCTCAAAACATGCTTAAGCAGTCACAAGTTCATGAAACCCCAATATAATTTATAGTCAAATTCATAGTGAGTAATACCCACAAGTAAATCATCTAAGAAACATACATTTTAGGTAAAAAGGAAGGTTAGACACCATGGGTAAAAAGACCCAATGGTTGAACCCACATACCTTAACTTTGATGATTTCCTTGAAGAAGATTTGAATGGAGACTTGCAGGTTGGGTGAAATCCTTGGATCTGGAAAGAGATTGGGACACTTGAATTTTGAGTGAAATATTTGTCTAAGTGTTTGATAGAGTATTGGGTAATGTGTTGAATGATATGAGATTGAAAAATAATTAAGTATAGGTGTTTTTACAGTTAGGAAGGCTTAGGTCTATGACCCTAAAGCGTTGGACCGAGATTAGAAAATTTGACAACAAAATACACTGCTCAGCAATAGGTCCGCATCGCGGAGTAATCGCAGACTGCTACTGGAATTGCAAAATTGAAAAAATTCTTTTTTCACTATGGTTCCTCTAAAGTTCGGGTTATACCCATTTTTCACTTAATTTTACCCCTTAAACAAGAATATAAAGTAGTTTTTGATATCAAACACGAATTTTGATATATATAGAAATTACGATTATGGACACTTTTGAGGCATATTTTTGGGCACTTTTTAGGCTCATTTTATAAAATATCTATTTATATTCAAATTTAGTTCGGCAAGCTCTCCTAGATCAGATTTGATATTTCAAAACTAATGGAATCAATATAATGGAAATTCAACACTCGAAACTCAAAATGACCAGAAAGCTTAAAATTTCTAATTTTAAAACTTTGAAACTCTTTCTTTTACAAAATTTCAACTTTTATAAGATTTTCAAAATTTGACTTTCAAAATTGATCAAAAATGACTCAAGGTAGCTTTCAGAAAGGGCAAAATGTTAATTTGGTTGAAAATAGAAAAATGGACTTTAGATCATTACACTTTTTACGTGAAATATTGAGCTAAATGCTTATGTTGAGATATTATTTGAAATTGTGAAAGTAAATGCTTATGAATAAGGACTAAAATGATGAATTGTCCTAAGCTGTGATGACTAGAGGTAATTAAAAGAGTTGAACTATATTATATTGTTATTATTACGAAATGTGTTGATGATGACTCAAATGTTGAAAAACAATGAAAATGATTGATGAACTATGAATAAATGATGCAATATGAACATCTTGCCTATTTCTATATATATGAATGTATCTATTATGCCATGATGACATGAATTGCTTGATGTTTTACTTATGATGAAAAGCAATGGAAAACAGTTTTAATTATTTGATTGTGATGTTGAGTACTTGTTTTGAGCAAATGAACTATGTAGATATCTCATATGCACTCATGATTATGAAAATATTATTATATTGTGATGATATATATATATGTACTTGATGTCCTATTGATGATGAAAAGATGAAGAAAAATGTTTCTTGCTAGTTGATAATGAAAAAGAAACATTGATATACGAGACCGAGGTTGCTTCTGCTTAAGTTTTTTGAGAAAGATATCAATATATGGGGTTCAAATTTCTAGTGGTCATTATATTTGTCGAGGTCTTTTCCTACATGTGATAGTTATGCTGAGGTCACTTTTAGCTTGATTATTATGCCATGGTCTTGGTGGCTTGATTATTATGCTGAGGTCTTTTTTAGTGGATACATGATCTATGTGTGACCCCAATGATTCTGATTTGATTACATCAGCAAATCTGTATCATAGGACAGATATGAATCATCGTTACTTGACATTACATCTCATTGCTTACATTTCATAGCATTCATGCTATTTCATATCATTCCTTTCTTGAATTTGATAAATATTCTAAACGTGATATATTGAATGATTTGAACATTGTGTATTATTATAATTGAATAATTAAAAGGTTGTGATACTTGCTGAATAACTTGAGCCATGTACATTGTGAAGTTTGAACTATCGAGACACTATCGAATGAGATTATAATTGATTATATTATGTATATTGTATATTGCTGGTCTTCCCTATGTACAGGTTTGTAGTCTAGAGGTATGTGATTAGGATGGAAGTAGTGCTTAGTTCTTTATTCTCTATATGTTATTAGGTTTGGTTGTTGGGTATCTTATAATCACCCTTGTTTTTCTACATATGAGTATAGGTAGAGAGACCGGATCCTTTCGTTGCTCTTCTTCATTTCCTTCTTGAGGACTGAGCTATTGACAGCTGAGAGGTAGTTATTTGTTGCTCTAGCACACTCTCAAGGCTGTCGGATGCTATTAATAATTTTATTGTATTTGAGAGGTAAACAATATTGAGACTTGTATCTTTTCTTATTGTTTTGATGTATTATGGGCTTGTACCTTGTGAAAACTAGTTTTAAGATGACTTCTAGCATTGTTTAGTTGGAATTATACTTTATAGCCTTGTTTACATTATTGTCATATTGATCTTGTATTATCTTGTATTGTATTATTGTAACATGTTCAGGCTAATTTGTCTCAATGAGATAAAAGTAAGTGTCATCACTCCTAAAATCAAATCGTGACAGGATATTTGGTTCTTTAATTGATCTCTTACTTTAATTGGTTCCAAGGGAGTAATCAATCCTAGAATTGCCTGTTTATCTTGATCTTTCTTGATAAAGAGGATTAAGTGTAAGAAAAAATGATTAGCATACTTTGACAATTCATAAAGACTAGAACTTGAGAAAGTCATTATCCAGTCTAACCCTCATTTTATGAATTTCAGCTAGAAATAGGATAATCTTAGTGTTTCCATATTAGTTGTTTGTTTATGTTAGAGTTTTATTCAAGATATACTTGCTTGTGATTGAGAGAAACAATTGGGTGCATAAGAAACAATGACAATGTTAACTTATCCATTGTTATCTAGATGGTGTATTTTTTTATTTGTGATGAATTGGTGTAAGTATTAATTTAATTGTAATTGAAAGCTATTTGGTATCCTTGGGTTAGAAGACCTTTGATCAATCTATCATTTATTTGGTAGTTTATCTTAGTGTTTGTTTCTTATAAATTCCCCCCTTCCACTTCTAAAAATTAAACTTGTATGATTTGTTCGGATTATTAGTGGCTTGTAATTATTTATCTTTTCGATCGTCAGTATATTATTTCTTATGGCTTTGAGATCTCATACATTGAGTATTGATTTACATATGACTACCTATATTTCTAATTTTAGAGTGTGGTTTAGCGTTTATCAAGTGCCTCCATCAAGAAATATGATCTTTTTATTTGGGATAACCATCATATTTTGGATAAATTTATCATTTTCAAATTAAAGTGTGGATAAAAAATGTAAAACTTTCAAACTTCATTTCTACTTCTTCGCCAGTTAATTGGCACCCATAACATTATACAAAAGAGGAAGTACAAATTAAATGTCTTATAAACAAAAAATTACTTTTCGTATATAAATTAGAACTATGTCTAGGTTAAATTCACTACCTTGTATCGAGGAGGAAGAAGAATCAGGTAATTGAAATGCCTTTCTGGGAAGGGGAAACATTTTCCATAGTACTCCATCAGTGACAAATCAAACTTTCATCTCATTTATATATGATGTTTATTCAGACACAAAATTAATTCTGAATATCAATCATCACAAACCTTCAAATTGAAAGACCAATCAAATTAAGAAAGCAAACAAAGAAAGTATTCAAATGCAACAAGTAATCATTATCTTAAAATAGCAACTCTTGGTAGTTAGAGGAGAGATCTGTGAAATAAAATAGTCTGCTTACAGAAAAGCTCTTAGGGATGATCCCATTATCACCATATTTCAGTCCAAACTTCTCATATTGCCTGATGCAGATCAGTTAAATAACTAATCTCAATTTTCTAAAAGAATGGTTGTCATACATAAGACTAGAATCACTACTGCTGTTAGATCCAGAATATACACTAAGCAAAGAAAACAAGATAATCCCAATAACTGTAGAAGTTCATTAGTTCTTCTTTTGCACTCCATCTAATTTTCTTCACAATATTTCAGTGTTTCATGTATCGATAGTGAAAAACAATTTTATCATTTCTATTTTATCTCTTTAAAATTATATTTATCTAGATATGGATTCCATTAGAAGCAAGTTTTCAAACTAAGGAGATTGAGCAATTTAGACTATTGAGAAAGTAAATCTTCAATATTAAGGAAGCTATCAGTGAAATCATATAGATAATATATCATAGGCTAATTCAATGAGTAGGCTAGAAAACAAGAAATAATAGTAAAAACACAATAGACAAGCTCAAGTAGAAAAATTGCAGAATTAGAACCCAGAGATACGTTTCAGTCTCATTCATTCAAATCTATAACTTCAAAAATAAAAAGAGAAGAGGATAAGGGTGATACGTTTTATGATTTTCATGAATTTTGACTATACAGATTGCCAAGTTAGACTTCAATAACCACAAGAGAAGTTAAATAAAATTCAAATAATTAACTTCTTAAAAAATTTGATTATCTAAATTAATAGGGTTGATAAATTTAAATATTCATATTCTTTTTCTTGACACATTATACCAAAATTTCAAATAAGTTTTTTTCTTTGGTATAAGGAGAATGAATAAGTAACATTCATATTATACTACACTATGTAAACATTCCTTGAAAAAAAAATATTACAAGTCAAAAATCTTCACTTGTCCTAGGAAGATATATCCACTCGTCATTAGCCCATTCTTGATGAAATCTTAACAGCTCACTATGATATTCAATATTCTCCCCTATAGTAGGAAAATATAAATAGTACTTTTGTCCAATTTTTCCAATGATAAACCCGAACTACCAGCCATCATTAGCAAACACGTCAACCATATCATATAGACAGAAATCAGTTTTTACCAACGTTGCTTCCTTTTGATGATCAGGTGGAACAGGGCGAACCTCGGAGATATTTACAATGTCCTCTAGTGGAGCAGCTTCATCATTAGTCAACAATGTCTTGTATATGACTCCATAATGATTTGTGCCAAAGGAGGACACAATAGTTGCATTGTAGTAAGAACCTATGAAGCCATATACTTGACTTGCCACTTCAACTTCGTCACCCTTCTGGAATACTGATCTTGTCTGTTGTTTCTTGAATGCTATTGCTTTTATTGAATTTGAGATCATATCAATTCTTGATTGGTGGCGTTCCTCTGAAAATTTTGCTTTTGCTTTGGTTGAAGTCATTGCAACTGTATCAGAGATTAATTCAATTGAATGAGAGAAAAAGTTATTGTCATGTCATTATTAAATAGAACAAGAAAGTTTAACAACTTATGTTTTTAATATGCATATTTATAACATGGTCAAAGGTATATATTTAGCCAAGGGGGCTAATTCAATCCTCTTAATTGAAAAATTATATAATGCAATATAAATATGAGATATTATGAACTCTTGAATCTCCTTGAAGTATGAGAAAATTTAGTTTAGAAAAGCGGTTCAAAACTTACTTTAGGTCAAAGTAAAAATCCCAATTGATCATTCTTCAAGGAATTAGAAATGAGAAACATTTTTTACAGTCCCACAAAATTAATACAAAAATTCATGTAAACAACAAAGGAGAATCTGATACAACAAGCATATGAAAGACTCAAATCTTTTACATTTTTCAAGTTTTCATACACATCTTCTCATACAGAGGAATCTTAGTAGCTTAGTTGATTGACTACTTTAATTTTTACTTAGTTGGTGAGAGTTTATAATGTAACTTTGTAATCCCCTCTCATATTTTTCATACCCCTACTCTTAAATTAAGAAAAATATCATCGAAAGTAAAAATAATTGAAGCATCAGATCATCATAAGAGAGGTATAATTAAATTATAAGAAGTCTAATATATTGACCAAGATTTCAAATAAAATGAAACTACAATAATTTAAAATAGAATAAAAAAACCTTAGTTACCTTGGAATTTTCACCAGGAACTGTTAGGTTGAGTCAGGATAAAAATCACTATAAAAAAGATAACAATTGACAATGAGGTTGAGAAATGTGAAAAAGATGTTTATCACCAACAGTATTTATACTGCTATGTGATTAATTTTGGTCTTTGGTCAAATATTTAGTGTAATTAGAAAGTACAATTGCATTAGAATAATCTCCATTTTAATGTTTTTTCCTTTAAATGTGAATACTTTTCAGAGGTTATCTAATTAATTCTTTCATCAGTGTCAACATTGAAAAAAATATTTATGTTTAATATCTCAAAACTAAATAAATACAAGATGTGTATCACCATCAATATTTATACTACTATGTGATTAATTTTGGTCTTTGGTCAAATATATAGTGTAATTAGGAAGTAAAATTAGATTATAATAATCTCTATTTTAATGTTTTTTCCTGTAAATGTGAATACTTTTCAAAGGTTCTCTAACTAATTCTTTCATCAGTGTCAACATTGAAAAAATATTTATTTTTAGTATCTTAAAACTAAATTAATACACAACCTAATAAATGGATTCAATTTTTTTTACGTATTTATACATGACACTTATTTACAACTTAATTTTTGATACTTGTTTCATGATTTATTTTGATTATTATACTTCATTTTATTCTTTATGCAATATTTATCAAGAACATGATCACAATTGGAAGATATGTGTAATGACCCATTAGGTTATTTTGAGAATGAGTCCTCACTTTTTCATATAAGTCCCAGAAAATCTTGAATATTTCGTAATCCCAATTATTTAGTTAATGAGTAATTTTAGACAATTAATTTAATTAGTGAACTAAATTATTAATTTATTTAATACCCTGTATCACTTGATACATAATTATCTAAGTAGAATTAGTGAAATTTATTACTTTTAGTACCTAATTAGTTTTTAAAAAATAAACACAGAAAAAAAGGGAAAAGTAAAAAACAATAAAGAAATAAAAGAGGGAAGAACTCCCTCGAATGAAAACAACTAAACAAAACGGAAACAAGAATGGCGAGACGCAAAATGGATAATACAGAAAGAAAAAGAAAATAGGGGAAGAAAAACAAAGGAAAAAAGATAGGGAAAAATTGTGATTTCATCCCAAACTATCAAGGTAATTGTTCTTGCTCTTTCTATTAAACTTTTATGAGATTATGAACAAATTTTTAAGGTAGAAACTTGTACAGTTTATACCGAATTAAGAAGATATAGTCCTTGGGTTCTTAATGTTAGGACCCGCAACGTAATTTAAACCCCAAACGTCCTTAATTGGTTCAATTTAATAAAGTTTGGGACCAAATGT